>JAWQEG010006169.1:0-58641 GCA_033782935.1 Petrolisthes cinctipes
AGAGAGAGAGAGAGAGAGATCATGCAGCGTTAATTTACTGATGTTTAAGGGTAGATTCTTCTGTTGGTGAATAAGAAGGTCTCCAATTCCTCCAAACTATGCCACGAAACAGATCCCCAATTAGTAACATTAAGGTCGTGTGTTTCCTGGCATAGTTTGGAGGAATCCGATCCACCATAAAAGAGTTGTAACGTGAGCGAGAGTAACACATCAACAACACAAAGCATCACACCAGAAAGAATAATTTTAGTTGATAATAAAACACAGCATAGCGAGTCACTAACAGCGTATAAAGAGCGAAGAGTTGGTAACGAAACTGGGCACAAATAAGTGATAGTTTGTTTATGAAACGTACCAGATAGAAAATAATAATGATTAATTGGGAATAAAACGCGACGCAAAGAATTATATATCTGTTGGTAATGAAACGTACCACAAAGAATTAGTTAGTTAGTAATGAAACGTACCAGGAAAAAAACATATATTAATTAGTTGGAAATGAAACCCGACGAAGAGTGATCTGTTGGTAATGAAACGTACCAAAAAATATTTATTAGTTGGCAATGAAACTCACCAGAAATAATAATAATGATAATGAAACGCAGCGCAAAGAATGACATGTTAGCAATGAAATTCACCCGAAAATAATAATTAGTTAGCACTGAAACACAACAGAAAAAATAATAATGATTCTGAAACACAGCGCAAAGAATGATAATGTTGGTAGTGAAACACACCAGAAATAATAATAATGATAATGAAACAGAGCAAAGAATGATTTATGTTGGTAATGAAACACGGCACAATGATTATTTAGTATAACATGAATAGCGAATAATATGTATAATGAAACTTAGCAGGGAGCGATGGGTTAGTACAGTACAGTAATATGAATAGTGAATTACTTTATATACCATACCGATAATGAAACACAACATGACCAGTGATAAATAGCAGGTCACAACACGTAAAGATTATTATTATTATTATTATAATTATTTTCATTTATCTTATTTTATTATTATTATTTATATTTTTATTGTTATTATCATTATCATTGTTATTATTATCATTATTATTGTTATTATTATTATTATTGTTATTATTATAATTATTATTATTATTGTTATTGTTGTTATTATTATTATTTTTTTTTTCGAGATTATTATAACTTATTGATATGAAACACGACAAAGGGAAATGAAACACGGAAATAACAGACTGACAGTAACAAACGACAACAGCAAGCATAGGAAAAACATAACACAACCCATGCAGCAGTCACTTGTTTATATACAGGGAGAAAATTAATGGGAAGTCAGTCAGTCATTGAGTTAGTTTATATAGTCAGTCAATAACTTAAGGGAGGAATCTCTCGTTGGTAAATTGGAAGGCTACTGATTCCTCCAAACTATGCCACGAAACAGATCCCCTATTAGTAACACTGGGGCCGTCTGTTTCCTGGCATAGTTTGGAGGAATCAGTAGCCTTCCAATTTATCAACAACAGATTCCTCCCTCAACATATAACTCGGTAGGCCTTTAAAAACTTTGGTGGGTATATTGTAGCGTCTTGATTCCTCCAGAGGTTGTCAGGAAACAGGACCATGCAGGTTCACAAGAATAATGATGCATTGGCCTGTTGCCTGGAATAGTTTGGAGGAATCTTTTGTTCCAGATTTACCAACACTGTACTATACCCCCTTATATATGAAGAAGATATTAATTGGAAAGGACAAGGCGGTACTCTTTATGTATATATATACGATGGATAGTCATTGATAGAGTTATGCAGTAGTTAGATTTACAATACAGCTTAATACACAACACAGGAAACACTCAGTAACCCAACACCAAGGCACTTAATTAATTACATGAAATAATGGGCACACATACATACATACGATACATACGCACAGTCACTCACCGCAACACAAATGACAGTTCACTATGCAACACACACATACATGCTCACAGTCACTCGACGCAACACAAATTATGATAGTTATATACGCAACACACACACATCCATATGCACAGTCACTCAACGAAACACAATTGATGATATAGCTAAATATGCAACACATACTCTTACAAATGCACTTACTCAACGCCGCAACACAAATAACAGTTCAATACGCAACACACACACATACACACAGGCACTCCACGCAACACAAACAACAGTCAAATAAGCAACACAACACAACCGAATCAATACAACGCAACACAGCATAAAAATCAGTCAAAAACACAACACAATCAACTACGCAACTTACAGTCTCTACAACGCAACACATGGAACGAAAGAACAGTCAACTACACAACACAACCCAGATGACATGCAGCCTCTGACAGTGTAACACAACACAGCTGACAGTCCCTACAACACAACACAACACAACACAAAGGTCCGATGCACACCATGACAAGCGGACAACCACCAGCAACAACATGTCATGCGTGGCGGATCATCAGTAAGCTTAACGCAGGCTGGATCTTCACCACCCACCTGAAATTTAATCACCAACAGAGGGAAGTGACGGTCGCAAACACTCCCGTCGTCCTAACATTGGTGTACATTTAGATATAGTAATGCCTTGCAGTGAACTTAATTGAGAAAAGTTTGGTTTGCCCTTAATAATATTGTAGAGTATTAGTGGTATATTTATATAGTGATGCCGTGCAGTGAACTTAATTGAAAGAGGCTTGGTTTGCCCTTTATAATGTTGTAGACTGTATCAGTGGTGTATTTATATAGTGATGCCGTGCAGTGAACTTGATTGAAGGATGTTTGGTTAATAATATAGTAGAGGATTAGTGGTAGATAATTTATAGTAATGCCATGTAGTGAACTTAATTAAAGGTGGTTTGGTTTGCCCCTAATAATATAGTATGTAAAGTATTATCAGAGGTAGAAAATTAATTATATTATTATACCCATAGAGAAATTCGACGACATAGTTGTTTTCTACTCTCATCTATATAAATATCAGACTTACACTCCCTTCTCTCCGTTTAATTGGCTCATTTGTAATTGGTTTTCTTCAGTAAATAGCAGGTTTACAATTCAAATAATTAAGCAATATTATATTAAAGTTCACTACAACTAACGCACTCAGGCTTGTGTCTCAGGATGCGGAAATCTAAACGACTATCATCCCCACAGGACTGACTGACTGACACGATACAACTCCATATACATTCTGATATTGGTAATGGGGCTTCACTAATTCCTCTTATATTACACTGTGCTCTCCCGGGAAACAGACCATTTCAGTATAATATTAATAGAGGCTTTGTTTTGTGATAGACATATTTATTAGAAGATTCAGTATAGCCTACATACAGTCTCTAATTCGCTGACAACAGATTATGTCTTCCTTACTTCAAACTCCTATATATATAAATTTACAAGTTCTCATGAGTCTGCCTGAATGATCCCCTTGTTGTTACAGCTGTATGTATGTAGTTTATTACAGCTGTATGTAGTTTATGTATTGTTTTGAACCCATGTAGCGGGCCTCGTGTCAATAAACTCATAATATTCTGTAAGGGTAATTTACTATAACCAAGTAAGTCACTATATATCGTTAGTGGTGGTTGTGTAATTTAATGAGTGAAATGCGTGTTATTGTTTGGGACACATATTTTGTAATCTTAATAATTACACCCACAGTTTATCGACATTAATTTTGTGCATCCAACAGAATATTTTAGGTTTCATGCTTAATTCACTTTACCGTCAGTCCAAACCTCAAATCTATTATTATTATTATTATTATTATTATTAGCTCACTCACTAAGTACAGTTGCGGACACACGAAACAGACACATACTTGAAACAAGGCCCACACACACAACGTTTCATCTTACCCTATATGTTTTAATGAGGGGCCCAGATTAAAGTGTGTCTATTTCATAATATCCCCAACTGTAACATTTTTTTTTTTTTTTCAGTTAACACATTCACTGAAATCTCCCACACCAAAATACAAACATGGAGGATAGAGACAGTGAAGCACATTGCACTCACTATTACTCCACCACATGTATATACGCCAGTTATTAATGTATATACCTGCCTGCATGCATTGATAATTAACAGTCGCTCAGGATATGAACAACTTAATCGTTTCCACTTGTTGGCTGATGTGTTTCCATCCTTCATGCTATTAATATATTTTAAGTTCATTATATAATCATAAGGCACTCGGGAAATGACGCCTACATCAAGTAATATGATACGCCGAGATAAATCGTTATTAATACACTTCTGGTTTATTTTAACACTACACTTTTCACCACCATAACACCAAGACAATCAACTCGTTAATACCAGTAGTTGTCAGTCCTCGTCACACTAGGTAAGTTGATATACGGTATATATAATTTTTTTTTAGCGAGGAATGTATGAAAAATCACTGCTGTTATATTGGTAAAAATTAAAATTCATGTGGTTCCGAATTTTTGCTCTATAATAAATATGATGCCAATTTTGTACAATTATGAAGCTTATCGATATAATCTTTAATGGGTGTAGAACTGAGTCTTTGAAAGGGTAATCATAACACCTTCACAAATTCCTGGCGGGTTTTCCACGCGATAAGTGACAGCTCCTTGTCATATATAACAAGACACACTAAGTGGAGACGTCCTCTGTTCCTACTATACACTCACTCGTCCACTACTGTACACTTGACACTTTATACCACAACTGAAATGATGAAATGTAATAATATGTGATTTACATTTTGATAAAGTACATTGTGGACCAGAAGTTGTGGGTTTGAGTGTGACGGGCGGCCAGTGTCGGGTTCCATGATGGTTAGGGACACACACACACACACACACACACACACACGGGTTGGCGAGCGGCGGCGGTGCTGGAGTCTATAGGGTTATCACGCACAAGATCACGCCAACATATTCTATTCCTTCATCATTCCTCCTTCGTCCTCCTTTCCAGTTAACTCAACGCATGAAAACCTCGTGCGTCATTTAAAGTGTCTGAAAATGCACTGGATGACGGAGAAAACCCTACTGATTTCCCAGAGAACTAAGGAAAATAGATGTTATGTGTGTGCATAGCGTACCGTACCACCCGCAACACGACGGAGCCAGCCAGCCAGCCCGCTGTATAGTATATAGCGTAGTGGTGGTGGTGGGTCCTTCCCGATCCGCCGCAACCTTAATTAACTATAAATATTTTCCCTACACTAACCATAGCGACTTATGTACTTATACACACTTTATGTATTGGACAAAAAAATAACTGAGGACATACCGTAGGGATTTAAAATAATAATACACATGAGTCCAAGGAGTTGATGAATAGAATGGTATGATGTGGTGTCGAAAGCTACGAAAATATTATTACCGTGAGCGGCGGTAGACACTGTTTACACACGAATACCGACACATTTCCTTGTACTCAAAACCCTAATACGACTCAAATCCTAAGAGCTT
This sequence comes from Petrolisthes cinctipes, assembly GCA_033782935.1. NCBI lineage: Eukaryota > Metazoa > Arthropoda > Malacostraca > Decapoda > Porcellanidae > Petrolisthes > Petrolisthes cinctipes. Next base: position 5,469 of record JAWQEG010006169.1, read on the forward strand.
CACTAACCTCAAGCTGGAGAGAATGAGGAGGGAGGCGTGCGGTGAGGAAGGATGCGGGAGGTATAACTGAACCACCGTGGGGAGGAGGTGACCACTGGCCGTCTCACCTCACCTCATATATACCTACCTCCACCACCTCGCCCTCGGCTAACGTTTTAAACTTCAAGAAGATAAATGACCATCCTTCCGGTCCTCTCCTGCTTCCCGCTTCTACATCAGCTGTGTAATACTACTACTACTACTACTATTCCTATTACTTGATATACAACTACTACTATTATTATTCCGGCGCTGCGTGTTGATACTATTTTATCGCAGTTTGTTCCGTCACCGCGAGAATTATAGTTTAACAGGAATCAAACTCAAAAGATACATTAGTTGAACAGGAGATATTAGTTTCAAACGTACAGGTATTGTGTTACAAGTATGTGATGTTGTAAAAATATTTTGTATAATTGTGACTGACGTTTTACATAACCACTTATTAATCTGTATATTTTGTACTACAGACGGGCACGATGGCATATATCCGTTGTTTATTATTATTACGCAGGAAGAAATGGAGGAATTTATTAATACATGCAAAATAATTCTCTGTGTATAATGTTACTCACCAGTGTGTGTTCTCTTGTGAATTTTTAAGTTCTCGGAGCGTGCAAAGACCTTGCCACAACCTGGGAAGGGACAAGGGAAGGGTTTCTCTCCCGTGTGAACCCGTATGTGATTAACCAGCTTATACTTGGCCTTGAAACTCCTCCCGTTACGAGGACAACTTTGCCAGAAACAGGCGTGGTTGGTACACTCAGGACCACCTACGTGTTCTACTGTTATGTGAGTCACTATCTCGTGCATACTGGTGAACGTTTTGTTGCACGGCTTCTTGGGGTTGGGTTGATCTGGTTCTACCCACATACATGACAACTCCTGTTTGATAGGTTGTCGCATGTATCTGAAGAAGGCCCCTGGGGCGTGGGCGGCGGTCATAGGGTTCATATTCATGTGATTCATACCGTGATGAAATTGTGAACCCATTTGTTGATGAGACCAGTCCATACCCGCCGCCAATCTGTTCATGTTGTTCATGTGGCCGTGATGGGCGTCATGTAGTCCCGGGAACATCATAGAGGAAGGGTCATGACTGGTCAGCGTCGCTCCGAACATGGTGTGGTGTTGGTTGTTGGCCAGTTCGTGGGTACCCAACGTGCCCAGTGAGGCCATGTGGTCCCGCCGTAGGAACAGGTCCCTCGGATAGGTGCCCATGTGGCCATGGTGCATGGTATGATGCGTCATACCATACCCGTTGTTGTATTGGTTCCCTTGCGTATGTGTCAAGCCGTCCGCCGCCATGTGGTGTGTAGGCGGACTCTTTATGTGGCCCATCAGTGAGCCCATGTGGCCACTGTCCATGAATGGATTCAACATGATGATGATAAAGTAACTCCAGGTTCAGGTAATAACACAACACTTCACTTCTGGCACTGAACTCTTGCACTGCGGCACTCCGTGTAATACGCGACCGAGCGTGCGACTGACTCCGCCGGAGCGGTGCGACGCGCTACATTCACCACAGCACCTGGGCTTCGTGTGAACTCCCTACGATTCATCATTAAGGCTATAGCGGCAAGCCTGGCTGGGCACCGCAGGGGGTCCCGCCATCCCACTGGTGCGCTCAGCAGGGCTCACTGGGTCGCCTCCCTATTGGTTCGTCAGGGAGCGGGAAGCCACGCCCAGGTCTTCTTCTCGTATCGTCTGAGGTTCCCATTTGTCGGTGGTAGTTATGTGACTCCTCCCATGAGATTTCCATCCACTTACCTCCCAGAGTGTCCGCTAGAGGGTGGAGGTAAGAAATCCAGGAGAGGCGGAGCCAATGTTGGGCTCCTGGAGAGTAACTCAGTAGGCTCCTGGGCCATGTAAGAGCAAGTATGCCCTCCATCCCTGTTTAAATTAGACGATCGTTATGCACGGCCAAGAAGCTACTTCAATTACTAATGCTGACTTCAATCAATACAATCAAAGATGATGCAATTAACATCATGCAGCATCACATTAACAGCATGGGAGGTGGGGTGAGGGACGGGAGAGCGTGTCGACGGGACCCAGGGGGCTGGTGACCCCTGCCATGTGACACGGGAGGGGTAGGGCGACAACATGGCAGACACCACGGGGCACACCCCACACGATACATTGTCAGCACCACCACCCACGTCAGATACTCAAATTACAGACCAATGGAGTGCCCCCTTCCCCTCAGGAATTTGTTGATAATCGGTGCAATGCTTGTTACACCTGTCCTCCCCCCTCTTCCTCCCTCCAGGACTTTGTTGATATGGGTGTAGTGCTTGTTACACCTGCTGCCCCCCTCAGAGTTGGCCAGTGTTGGAGGACACTGCCTGCCCAACAGGTTCACCTCAGGTGCCCCGTCGCTGTGTAAGAGAGACAAGTTGTGTGGTGTACAAGGTTTTGGTGCCCCCCCACATGCGTTCTTGGTGCGTTAACCACACCTTCCCCAGGTGACGCAGCTGCTGAACCAAAGACCACACAGGTTCAACCAGCACGATACAACTGCTGCTGCTGCTGCTGCTAACCATGAGAACAAAAAATTCTATATAGTGTTTGAAGTCAGTCTCACTCCCCTATAAAACCTATCAGTATGGATATAAACTCTAACCAATTCACAGTCCATGCATGTCGATTTATATGATAACTACTCACCTCGCACCTGTTATGTGAATTGTGTGGAATAATGGGTTAAGTTGCCAACATCATGTACACGAGAACATTTCACTTAGAATATTTATATGGTCATCAGAATCAAATTTAAAGTGCTGTCTGACTCTTAATCGTATATATATAGATGAACTTTATCCCAGAAAAAAAAAAATGATAATGTAGGAATACACCCAACATATTTTCAGAAGAATTTTCACTTGATAAGTTTAATACAAAATTACTCGTACATGAATCCATCAAACACCAACAGAAATTTTTATTTACATGTTTGGGTACCACCACCACCACCACCACATGCACATATCACACCTCTACCACAATCACCACACCCAAAGTACCACGTTCATCACACTCACACTGCCACGTTCATCACACTCACACTGCCTCGTTCACCACACACACACTGCCATGTTCATCACACTCACACTGCCACGTTCATCACACTCACACTGCCACGTTCACCACACTCACACTGCCACGTTCATCACACACACACTGCCACGTTCACCACACTCACACTGCCACGTTCATCACACTCACACTGCCACGTTCACCACACTCACACAGCCTCGTTCACCACACTCACACTGCCTCGTTCATCACACCACCACCACAACTCAACATTCACCACACCACTGCCATGCATGCTTCCACTCGCCATCACATCACACCACCACAGTCACTATATATTTCACTCTACTTACCACAACCCCATCTACCAGTCACCATACACTCCACTACACCTCAGTCACTATACAACCCCATTCCAAGTACACACACACACACACACACACACACTCAAATATTCTTCATCATTGTCATCGGTACCCCATTTTCTTTTTTCCCCTTTTTCTTAAGTTGTAAATCTCGGCGGGTATTACCAACAATATTTCACTCTCATTCTTAAAAAATACATTATATGATCCAGACGCTGAACTCTCCCAAAACGGACTCACTTGTTGCCAGTCAAGAGAAATTTAGCTTCTAATGCGAAAAATGCGCTTCCTGCTAACAAACAAATTGACGAGCAAACAAACAAACAGACAAGCAAACAAACAAACAGACAAGCAAACAACAAACAGACAAACATACCCAACCCATAACATAACCATCTGACGGAGGAAGATATTGATATACACGAGATGGAATAATAAAAATAATGAAATTACTGAAATAGAAATCGCCTCTTAGCGGTGCTGTTTTGTGCCATGTGTAAAAGATTATACAGAATGGTAAAGAAATTATTTATTCATTGTGTATCTAAATGATACACAATCGTCCTTATCCCATTATATGCGACAACGAAGCTTAATTTATTAGATGTCACACCTTTCCTTTCATCAACATTCCCTTCATCTCCTTTTCTTCCATCCTTCTCATCCATTCATCTCAAAGTAATCATGATGACTATAGTCCTTGTCCCACAAATATCAACAGCACTCACATCCCTCACCTCTCCATCAACAACAACAACAACAACAACTACAACACTCACACTCACTTCACCCCTCATATCACGCCTCTCCTCTCATCCATTCTCCTCGCTGATATTCACCTCCATTGGCTCTATTATGAAGTCGAGGCCAAACTTCTGGAGAGGGTCCTTCAAGACGCTTTGTGAGGAGGTCTGGTGGCTTTGTGTGGTGTGAGGTGCGGGTCGCGGGTGTACCATTGTGGGAGGCGGTGAGGCGGTCCAACTGCATCCTTTGTGGCCCTCGTCTGGCTAAACCGATCATCACCTATATAGGAAAGTACAGAAGGGTTCCTCAGCCAGCCTCTTCTCTCTCAGTCTTTCCTTATCACACCTTCCTTTCCCTATACAACACTCTTCTCTTCCTCACCAATGACACCCACGCGAAAGCACACACACACACATACACACTCTCTCTCTCTCTCTCTCTCTCTCTCTCTCTCTCTCTCTCTCTCTCTCTCTCTCTCTCTCTCTCTCTCTCTCTCTCTCTCTCTCTCTCTCTCTCTCTCTCTCTCTCTCTCTCTCTCTCTCTCTCTCTCTCTCTCTCTCTCTCTCTCTCTCTCTCTCTCTCTCTCTCTCTCTCTCACACACACACACACACACACACACACACACACACACACACACACACATATCCACGCACACGTACACACTCTCACCCCTACTCACATACACCCGCACACACTCCAATCCATACGCACTTAAACACAATCATGCTCTCAGAAACGCTCCCACCCTCACCTACTTAACCACTTACACACACACACGCTTCCATCTCCCACACCTGCCAATAGGGAACGTTTCCATATCACTCTCCACATATTGTCATTGTATTCTTAACAAAACCCGTCAATAAACTAACTGTATTGACAATAAACCCATTTTCATCAGCTCTCCCTAAAGACTGTCCCACTTGTCCCACTCATCGTATTGTGTGTGTGTGTGTGTGTGTGTGTGTGTGTGTATCAAGGAGTAAATTTCGCACTCAGGTTCAGACAACAGTTATACCCATAGTGTCCAGCCTTTGTAGTGTCGTAGAGGAGGAGGTCCCACAAGTGTTGAGGGCTTTTTTCTATTCACACATCAGGAGGACTTGTTTCCTCGCACGGGCTTGGAGGAACCAGGAGTGTGTATACCTTCCTCTGTCTGTGTGTGTGTGTGTATTTTAGGGGTATGATACTTGTTACTAAGAAAATTGCTCTGTATTGTTTTGGATGAGATAAAGCCTACTTATTCCTCCAATCAATGCTCCAAAACAGACCCCCACTCATATACTATATAAATTATAGTGTGTTTCCTAGATTAGTTTGGAGGAATCTGTAGCCTCCCAAATCTCCCTTAATTAACGCAACTTGTGGTCGTAATTTGTATCTATATATCTTACTTGTATCAATCTATCTTGAATAGTTGAGGAGGTATCTGGCTATACTGCATAAAATTATAGTGAGTGAACGTGTGAAGGCATGGAAGTAATTGATTGATGGATTGATTGATGGATTGATATTAGGCCCTGCAACCAAGTAATGATGAAACAACCTAAAGGAAGTGAAGGAGATGACACACAAAGATGATGATATGGGTAGAGTTGGATAATTATTAACTATAGTCTACAAGGGTAAGAAATCAAAGTGGCATTTATTTATTAATTTATGCATTCATTCATTCATTCATTCATTCATATATGTATTCACTTATTCGTGTATTCATTTTTTTATTTTTTTATTCGTATATTTTTTTTTATTCGTATATATAATTTTTTTTGTTTTCGTATATATATATTTTTTTTTTATTCGTATTTTATTTATCCGTATATTTATTTATTTTATTTATTCGTATATATATATATATATATTTATATTAATTTATTCGTATATTTATATATTTATTTGTTTATTCATTCATAAATTTATTTATTTATCTATTTATTTATTTATATGTACTGAAGGCTACTGATTCGTTCGAGGGGAGAAAACAAGGAAGCCTCCGTGTTTACCTAGAGCAGTGGAGTGTGGAGGCGCCTGCTGGGGACGTCCCTAGGGTTGGGGGGGGGGGGCCTTCTTACTCCTCCCCCCACCACCAGCAAGGGGTTAATTGTGGATACTACCCGCTGGGGATGTCACCCTCCTGCCGACCTGATCCCCACCTTCATGCACCCTCAAACTTCCTTCACCTCTCACACAGTTTCCTCTCCATCTCCTCTCACCTCTCACACAGTTTCCTCTCTATCTCCTCTCACCTCTCACACAGTTTCCTCTCTAACTCCTCTCACCTCTCACATAGTTTCCTCTCCCTTTATACCTCTATGTTTCCTCTCTAACTTCTCTCACCTCTCACACAGTTTCCTCTCCAATTCTATTGCCTCTCACAGTTTCCTCTCTAACTTCTCTCACTTCTCACACATTTTCCCCTCTCAACTTCTCTCACCTCTCACACATTTTCCCCTCTAACTCCTCTCACCTCTCACACATTTTCCCCTCTAACTTCTCTTACCTCTCACATAGTTTCCTCTCCCTTTATACCTCTATGTTTCCTCTCTAACTTCTCTCACCTCTCAAACAGTTTCCTCTCGTCTCTTCCACCTCTCCCTTATAGTTTCCTCTCGATTTGTTCACCTCCCACACCGTCATCCACCTTACTCCAAATTCTCTACCTCTTGTCCCTCTCATTATTCCTTCAGTCTCGCCCACCATTGGTACCTTATCTCTCTCTCTCTCTCTCTCTCTCTCTCGGTAGACCACATTGACTTCAGTTCCACTTTGAAACCAGCCGCATGGATTCTTGTTACAGCTGTCATAAATAACGGTGTAGATGGACTTATATTGAATATATAAGTTCCCCTCATTTCCTTCCCTGAGAGTAAATCGTGGGTATACTAAGTTGTCCCTAAGGTACGATCGTCTGCCGCCCCTACCGGCTCCCCTGCGGGTCTGGGTGTAAGAATCGACAGCCTCCCTCAGGGATAATCCCAGGGCAGGTCCTGTGGCCGGACCATGACCTGACTCCCTCCCTCCAGGCCAGGTCAGCCTTGCTCGCCCCACCACCACCATTATAAATGATGTCTCCTTGCGGTCACTTCCCAGGGTTTAACATTCAAAGGCTATACTCACTCACAATTCTGATGCTGCGTAAAAATGGTTAACAGGAAACTTGTAGCCTAATACACTTACCTTATTTATACCGTTTATGTTATACACTCACCAGATGATTGAATCAACGAAACAATTATATATATATATATATATATATATATATATATATATATATATATATATATATATATATATATATATATATATATATATATATATATATATATATATATATATATATATATATATATATATATATATATCAAAGCTACGAGCACTAAATAAATACTATGCAAATACGAAGCACCAAGAAACTAAATTTTTGAATTTATCTGTCCAGGCTTATGGAGTTATATTGCCCAACTACACAAACATATACCGTACTGTACATAATACATCAGGTACAGGAATGTATATAAAAATGTTGTGTTGTTGCCGAATGTAAACTGAAGCCTGTTTGTTTTTCGTTTCATTCTTTTATTCAGAGACTTTCTTGGACTGACCTTACTTTGTCTGAGAAAGCACAATGCATAAAGAAGAATTAGACCGAAGATACTGACCACCTTTTTCCCTTATTAGTCTTGTTCCCCCCCGGCTTACTATACAAAGGTACACAATGCTGCCTCAACCTTCATCCCAAACACCTGACAACACCTTCACCTTAATATTTAAATATGGCTTAAGAGTCTGTGTTTATTGGAGAAGAGGAGGAGCTAAATGATTCCCACAAACTGTAGTAGGAAACAAGTAGTAACAATATTAGCTTAGATCTTTTATAGTTTACTGACAAAGTTTGGAGGACCCCAACCATGGCACTACATCACAGGTTCTTTGAATGTTTGATCTGTAATAAAAGGTATGGGTATTGACAGGAGCATCAAGAACACGCCCACCTCTCTAGGCAGTAACCAAGAGAGTACCGTATTGTTTTTGACACATCGTCCCGTGATATGAGTTGGTGTGTGGTGGTGGTGATGATCCCAAGCAGCTGACCTCCTGCCTATATACCTGCCACCCTCACAGAATAACTGTTAACACATCAACCTATCAACTCTGGCAACACTGGCAGAGGAGAGAGATAAGGAGGAACGTAGAGGGAGGGAAATGAAAGAGGAGAGTGACCAGAAGGGATTATATAGATTGTAGAGGGAGGGAGGTGGGAGAGGAGAGAGACAAGGAGGAATAATGTACTGGAAAGGAGATGAAAGAGGAGACGGAGACAGGGAGAAGTAATGAAAAGGGAAGGAGGTGTAAGAGGAGAGAAACAAGGAGAAAGAGCGAGGTTGAGATCGAACGAGGTAGGAAGAGAAGGGGAGGAGAACGAGGTAGGAAAGATGGAAAGAGAGATAGGAAGAAAGGGAAGGAGTGGTAGGAAGAAGATGAAGGAGAGAGAGAGAGAGAGAGATAGAGAGAGAGAGAGAGAGAGAGAGAGAGAGAGAGAGAGAGAGAGAGAGAGAGAGAGAGAGAGACACACAGAGAGAGAGAGAGAGAGAGAGAGAGAGAGAGAGGATGCTATGAAGAAGAGAGAGAGAGCCAAGAGATGAAAACCCCTGATAAGAAAGATCTGTGAGATGCGAGGGTCGGCAGGTTCCTCGGGGTGTTAAGGGCTTTATCAGGGTACTTAAGGGTCATTATGGTCCCACTCCAGCCATCCTCAGGGACATGGGGGGTAATTGGGGCCTCGGGAACTACAAGGGCATATCAACAAACCAACCTGCTTGCATGTGTTTATCTAAAGCTGAGGTTGATGTAATTTTGTGAGACTTGAAGCTGTGGAAAGCGAACAACAACAACAACAACTATAAAAACTATAATAACGTTAAATTATTTACGTTACATCCGTCTTTCTATCCGTTTACTGTTGTATCTATGTCTGTCTTCTTGTATCTATCGTTTAGTTTGTGTATTTGTGTCTCGGTTTATCTATCCACTCATCCTTCCATCCATCTCTCATTCTTATTCAAAATAGAACCAGCTGCGTATAAAAGAAAGCAATATTTAAAGGGAGAGTATACCTTTGGTTCATTAGAGCACTTTGATTCCCCCAAAGTAAGGAAATAGGACCAGATGAACAACAATAATGGTGGTGGCTGGTTGCTTGGAATACTCAGGAGGAATCAGTTGCTCCAGATTTACTAACGCTGTATCACTCCCTTAATTATGTTGGTCAATACGCCTCTCTGACTCTGAAGGCATCAATTACCTCGGGCGCCCCAGACACGTTCTTAATGATGAGCAAGTTAACGGGGTCGTTTTGGAGTGGACGTAGCCTTCCAAACACTGCAACAAAACAGGTATCATCCTACTCGTGTTCCGATGGGGTCTGTTTTCTGCCATAATTTGGAGCCTTCAAAACTGTCCAAACCAAGTGATGCTCGAGTTAACAGTGCCGGATATAAGGGCTTTTATGACTTAGTTTGTGGGTGCATCAGGAGAGCTGGATTAAGATAGCACAGTCCTCACTAATAAAAAGTGGATATCCAGAGTGGTGGTATGTACAGACTGCGGCAAAAATCCTGTTGCCACTTTTGCCAAGTCATGAAGTAAATATATGTACCGGTAATTAAATGGGTTCACGTGGCTCGTAAACAGAAAATCAGAAAAGTTTATTCATTTGCCACCTGGATATTAAAACATAATTCTGTATGGTAAATGTACTGTATTTATTTGTTCGATGATTATCCTTTATGTTATCATTTAAGAAGCGTTGAGTGAGGCGACAGGACGTTTACTGCCGACTGTACATATTTGAGAATGGAAACTCATGTGGTAGATGATGGAACAGTGCCTCGGGAATACTTGGTGAAAATATGGTTGTTGTAGGATTGGAAGTGGCTGAGCAAATTATATGTTATTATATTCAGTAGAAATGCAACTGTGATTGGGGGTAAAATAGTATGGTCTCACAAGATTTAAATGGACTGAATGAACTTGAATAGTAGAGATGGTTTGTGAGGATAGGTCAGGAAACATGGACAGTGAAAATACATATATATATATATATATATATATATATATATATATATATATTTTTTTTTTCGGATAAATTAACTGTGATATATATAAGTGCTGTAAAGAATTAAGTCAAAGTTCTCTCTAAGCAGTATATAAAAAGAAGATCCGCTCACTCTGTATTTGTTAGTCTGGGTCGATAAATTAACAAAAATAATGTTCTACAGTTAATTATTTCTTTGGTGGTCATGGTGGTGGTGGTGGTAGATTGACGGATGCTGTGCTTTTGGGATTAAACTGAGAATAATGAAGAAAGTCTGGAAAGTAATCATAACAGGGGAAACTAAGATAAACAAGACAGGGAATGACAGGCTATAATTAACATCATCTCGGTCAGTGGTGGGGTACTACGACGGGGTACGATGAGCTGGGTAGAGGGGGACAGGAAGAGAAGGAGGAGCAGGAGGAATGGGAAAGAAGGAGGAGGAGGAGGAAGAAGAGGAGAAGGAGGAAGAGGAGGAGCAGGAATGGGGAAGAAGGAGAGGGGGAGGAGAAGTACGAATAGAAGGAGGAAGAGGAGCAGGAGGAATGGGGAAGAAGGAGGAGAGGGGGAGGAGAAGTACGAATGGAAGGAGGAAGAGGAGCAGGAGGAGAAGGAGCTGCAGGAATGGGGAAGAAGAAGGAGAGGGGGAGGAGAAGTACGAATGGAAGGAGGAAGAGGAGCAGGAGCAGGAATGGGGAAGAAGGAGAGGGGGAGGAGAAGTACGAATGGAAGGAGGAAGAGGGGCAGGAAAGGTAGAGGGAACTGGTGGAAAAAGAGGAGGAAACGGAAGAATTGAAGGCGTATGAGTGAGAGATGAAAAAAATATGAAAATTGAAAGGAGGTGACAGTAGGAGGTGTGATAGAAATGGCATGGATGTGATAAACAGAATAACGGGATGAGAAGGTAGAAGAAGAGAAGAGGGGAAAGGAGAAAGATACAAACGGGTCTGGAGCGGAAGGGGGAAGAGGAGGAGTAGGAGAAGGAGGAGGAAGAGGAAGAGGGAGAGAATACGAGAACAGGTGAAGGAAAGAAAGATACAAACGGGTCAGAGGAGCGGAATGGGGAAGAGGAGAAGTAGGAGGAGGAGGAAGAAGAAGAAGAGAATAAGAGAACAGGTGAAGGAAGGTAGATACAAACGGGTCAGAGAAGCGGAAGGGGGAAGAAGAAGAGGAAGAAGAAGAAGAGGAGGAAACATGGAGAGCAGCAGTGATGAGTGAGGTTAATAATCCAACATTAAGTCTGAAGAATATAATGTCTAATCCTCTAATCCGGTGCTGGAGATGAGGCCAGATAACGAACACAATCTGGCTTATCTCTCAGCATCCATCCAGTCCATCCAGGGCCCAGTACTGCTGCTGCTGTGGGGGATAGTATATCGTATTGGTAAATTTGGAGCAACTGATTCCTCCAAACAATTCCAAGCAAAACAAGACACCATTATTTTGGCTGATCAGATCGTGTTTCCTGTCATATTTTGGAGGAATCAAGGAGCTCCAATGTATGTAATAAAAGTGTATTATTTCCCCCTTAATGATTCCTCCAAACTATGCTCCGAAACAGAACTCTCCTTTTGGTATGCTATTGGTGTGGTCTGTTTCATAGCATAGGTTGGAGGAATCGGTAACCCCCTCCTCCCCCTCCCCCTTCACCACTTCCCCAACAAGAGATTAACCCCTTTTAATATACTTCTGGTCACTTGTAGATCCTGTACTTTATATTTTCCCGAAGTGGGTTTAAGGGGCATTAACTATGGTGTGGACGAAATGAGGGGCTACCAATTCCTCCAAACTATGCCAGGGAACAGACTATAGCACCTGAATATACAAGGAAGCACATCTGTTTTGTAGTAAAGTTAGGAGGAATCAGTAGCCCACACACCAAGTCACCTCCACAACCTTCTATTATCCCCTCAAGGTGGTAATTCTCTTTTGGTACATTGGAGTGCCTTGATTCCTCCAATGTATGCCAGGAAACAGGACCAGATGAACAAAAATAATGGTGTTCTGTTGCTTGGAATAGTTTGGTGGATTCAGTTGCTCCAGATTTACCAACACAAAACTTCCCCCTTAAGAGCTGTGGACTTCATAGAGGGCCACTGATTAATCTTAACCATCTGCTCGACAAACAAACAAACAAACATGTAGACCTTATAGTGCCGGTTTAGTAACACTTTCACTTTATTTTTTAATGTCGTATTTGGGTTTATGTTGGGTTGACTTTCACGTTCTTTTTTAATGTCGTATTTGGGTTTACGTTGGGTTGTCCTTCACGTTCTTTTTTAATTGCTACATTGGGTTTAGTTTGGCTGGATACAGAATGATGAGAGTCGCAGTTATGAGGTGCAGTGTGTATGTAAGGGTGATGAGTGTATGAGTGAGTGTCGTCGTGGCTGTGAAGTGAACAAGGGTGAGAAATGCATGAGTAAAATATAGTACACCATGAATAAGTTATATAATTATACATGAGTAAAGACTATATCTCCCTGTGTCTTCCCTCTCTACACTCACGTCACCCCCCACCCCCCTAGCCTCTAACACCACCACCCTGAGTCTTGGTCCGCAACACTTCCCCAGCAAACCTTTTTGTCCGCATGCTCTGAAGGCCTAGGAAATGTGGTCATGTTTGACTCGCCATAAATGTTGCAGGGATCTCTTTATTATGGTCCTCTGCTCGGTCGGATGCCACGCTCACCTGGATGTTGGACCATGCTGAGAGGAAGATGGGGGTGAGGTGAGGACAGGGGGCAGGGTATGCACGGACGGGGGGGGGGGGTGAGGACAGGGGGCAGGGTATGCATGGGACGGAGGGAAGGGAGAGGGACGTGGACAGGGGGTAGGATATGCAGGGACGTGCGGAAGGGAGGTGGGGGCGACTACAGGGAGCAGGGTATGGCATCAGCGACGGGGGAAGGGAGGAGGGCGACTACAGGCGGCAGGGTGTGCAGGGACGTGGGGATAGGAGGGGGGCGAGGACAGGGGACGGGGGCGAGGACAGGGGGCAGATTATGCAAGGACGGGGAGGATGGGAGATAGTCGTAGGAAGGAAAGGACAAGTGTATAGGAAGAAAGAAGAAAGGAATAGGGGATTCTCGAAGGAGAGAAAGAGTCGTTGTGAGGGACATGTAGGGGTCAGTGGTGAAGGATGAAAAAGGGGATACGGTGAAGGAAGGAACAATACCATACAATAAGAAACAATTCTTTGCACCGTATGAAGGAACAAGCTGCCTGCAAATTTTACAGTGACATAAACCCTTAAGGATAATGTAAAATATACTTTAGCTTCCTTGGATGGGAAAACTGTACTTTTTCATCACGAAGGAAGAAATAATCAAACGACTATGAAAAACGCCCTCATTACCGCCCCCCGCCCCCGACCACTACATTCAGTGGAAAAAAAAACCCTACTTTCTACCCAACTAGGCCATATAGCGCACTGAGGTTACTGCCTTAATTACAAATAATCCTCAGCTAATTAAATTCACTTAGGAGGCGCGCGGTCCTTAACTGGAGTGGTGTTTGAGGTGAGTTGGGTGAGGGTGAGGGAGGGAAGGAGGGACAGGGTGAAGGAAGGAGGACATGGGGTGGGGAGGGGGCCATAAATAGTGAGCCCAAGCCACTAAAACCTTCTATCTCGGGCATCACCTTACCAGCGACCTGCAGCGCTGCCAACAACAACAACAACAACAACAATCACTGCACACACACACACACACACACACACGAAGCCAATATGTCTCTTCCATGTGAAAATAAACTCTATTGGGGTTTTAGCGTCCCATTTTCAATTTTTTTTTATGTTCTGACAGTGGACATAGGCTTCATACCTGTTACCGAGGGCCAGATCATCACACACACACACACACACATACATTCTCCCACAAACAGTGTATATATATTTTCACTATCCATATATGATTTCCCCTGTACATGTTTCAGCTTCATCACTTCCTTCTCTAACTCTAAAAATATGAACACTTTCAGGCTCCTCACTCGAACTATGAACATCTCGGCTATTCCCAGGCCCTCATTAAGATGACTAAACACCAGACATATTTTCATAGATTGTAAGTAAATATGAAACACCGGGAAACTAATCAACTAAACAACAAACATGTTTTAGGCCCATATAGCCTACACCTTGAGAGGATTGGTAGTATACATATAGTGGGTTTGTGTGTGTAGGATGAAGCGAGCACTGGCAACACTGGGTGAGCGAGTGAACGAGTGAGCACCAGGGCGGCAGATACCCACAAACAAGGCAGTGATACCGGGACCAGATCGGGAAGAGATAAACTCGGGTAGATTCTCAAGATAACGTAAATGAACAAGCCGAGGGTCACCTGAGTAGATGTTTAAAGAGGTGGTGTGAGTAGGAGGAGGAGGATGAGGAGGAGGAGGAGATGGTGTGAGGAGGAGAAAGAGGAGGAGGAGGAGGTGGTGATGGTGGTGGTGGACAAGGTGTAGAGTGGTATACAGTACAATACTTGATTTCCATGTGTGCTCTATGCCAAGGACTACTAATTACTCCAGACAGTGCCAGGAAACTCGAGTACCTCAGTATATAAATATAGAACCGTGGTTTGTAGTATAATTTGGACGACTCTCTAACCCTCCTTCCTCCCTTCGAGTACACACTGGACATTATTGGTGGTGGAGGCGGTGACCACTAAGAATTCCCATGGTGAGTGTTGGTGTGTGTCCCCCTGGTGATGGAGAGTCCCCAGGGGGCTGTGTGTGAGCTGGGAGGGTGCCACCTTCACCGACATGAATCTAAAGTACCGGTATGCACTTTTTCTCTCTCCCTATCTGTCTGTATCTCTGTTTCTCTGTGTGTATTTTCTCCCCCTGTATTTCTTGCTTCATATACCTAATTTAAGTGTATTGTGGTTTCATATGATTATTATTTTTACAGTAATATTTAGTGTGGTGTGCATGGCATGGCTAGGAAACTGTATTATGGTGTAGTTACTGATGTATGATGTGGGGGATCGTGTGTGATGAGTGGGGAGTGGTGTTCTGTCTGTTACCTTGAGACTTCTTGGCCCTCCTTCTCCATCCTCTCTCCCCTTCACCACTTTCCTCCCTCCACCTATACTCCACCCTCCCCTCCTCCCGAGTGGCGAGATAAGATGTGATTAATAAGGGTAAAATCAAACCTGCTCAGCATCAGGATAGCCTGGGAGATGTGAGTGTGTGTGTGTGTGTGTGTGTGTGTGTGTGTGTGTGTGTGTGTGTGTGTGTGTGTCCCGCTATATCCTAGTTGACTGAGAATCCGAGTATAGTCAAAACATGGTCATATCTGCACATCTAACTCACCAATACCTTTCTTTCCAGGTACTCACAGAGGGACGGAGAAGGATCTATATACAGCCAGCAAGCACTATGGTAAGCTCTATATATCAACATGTCAAGTCTTCTTAGCCTGCCTCTTGTATATTGAGATAGACGGCAAAGAACTATGACTGGGGGGTGTCTTTGTATAGGGACGTTTGAACCCTTAGTATCATAACCTCATAGATATAAAATTATGTCAATTAGGTGTTAAATAATATGATGCCTGGGGAGTGTCTTTGTATTGGAACATTTGACTACTTAGAAACATACTTATAGAAATACTAAAGGTGATTGATGTCTAGTATGTACAGTAGATGAGGTAAATTGATTTTGATTATTGAACGATGTATCGATATCGTAGTTGGTTATTGGGGGACCTTCAGAATCAGACGACCAACACTTGCTTGTCGGTAAGTATGTACATGTGTTGCTGTTCTCTTTCAGTGTATTATGACTGCCTTTATTATTATAGATATTTCATTGTGATTTATGTATTTTAGTCATCAATGGACGACACTGTATTTCGTTAGATTTTATCATGGGAATAAAGTCTCAAAAGGGGGAACTATCCTTATCAAAATAAAAAACAAAATTAAAAAAACACTCAAGTTCCTCATTGTGTGTTCTAGTTGTGCTCCATGTACTGGAAAATATGACTAAGAAAATCAATGCTTGGTTAAAGAGGAACCAAAAGAATAGCAAGCAGCTGTGTTTAGAAGGTGGAGATTTCAACGCGATCTAAGTACGGTAAAAGGCGAATGAATCTCTTGTCCACTCTATTTCTAGCAAGTAAATGATCTAAGTTGACGATTCTGCCGTCCTATGAAGTGGCCCCTTGGGATTGGTTGGGATTACTTTACCATTTCTCTGATGCAGATGGGTACAATTTGCCTTCTGGTGATGTCTGACCTATCTGATATTTATATATTTCTTGGCATGATTGATTGATTGATTGATATTAGGCGCCGCAACAGTGAGGTCATATAGCGCCAGAAAAAGGTTATAGAGAGGTAAGACAGCAAGCAGGAAGGATTCTTGGCATGAGAAACCATCTGCACCGTTTTGCTATTTATTACGCTGACAACTGTATTACTCTTATTCCCAGTTGAAACAGCATAAATATCTCAAATATTCAGTGATCTACCCAATATACCATAATTATGTTGTGCATGAAGACTGATTGACTGATATCAGGCACAGCGAGGTCATACAGCGCCAGGAGAAGGTGACAGAGAGGTGAGACAACAAGCAGGAAGGAAAATAGAAAGAAAAGAGGGACATTTAATTGACGATGAAGAAAGATTAGTTTAATACCCTTGAGCAACAACTACACCTCTTTTATTTGTCCTTACCCTTGTCCATGCCCTCACCCCAAACACAACAAGGTGGTAGTGATTATTATGTGTCCTTCACAGTCCTAAGGCAAACTAGGTAGGGTAACACACAGATAGACTCTCTCTCTCTCTCTCTCTCTCTCTCTCTCTCTCTCTCTCTCTCTCTCTCTGTGTGTGTACAGGTAGGATAGGAGGGTAAGACACAGACAGACTCTCTCTCTCTCTCTCTCTCTCTCTCTCTCTCTCTCTCTCTCTCTCTCTCTCTGTACAGGTAGCATATAATAGGGTAAGACACAGATAGATTCTCTCTCTCCCTCTGTGTGTGTGTGTGTGTGTGTGTGTACAGGTAGGATAGGAGGGTAAGACACAGACAGACTCTCTCTCTCTCTCTCTCTCTCTCTCTCTCTCTCTCTCTCTCTCTCTCTCTCTCTGTAGGTAGGATAGGAGGGTAAGACACAGTCTCTCTCTCTCTCTCTCTCTCTCTCTCTCTCTGTGTAGGTAGGATAGGAGGGTAAGACACAGGCTCTCTCTCTCTCTCTCTCTCTCTCTCTCTCTCTCTCTCTCTCTCTCTCTCTCTGCACCGTCATATACCAAATAGATCATGGCCAGGAGCAGTGACAGGGCTTCATACTATTCCCGATGTTCGATAATTCGCCAGGGAGACCTTGCTAATATTTCGTATCTCGAGAGTTGTTGGAATTTTAAGCCATAATTTCCTTTGTAGGGGATTGTGTGGGGAGGGGGGGCGGCATGACTCGATGGGCAAGGTGATCAACGGTGGGAGGTAAACACACAGAAGGGATTGGGTTACCCTCGTAGCTCATAAACAGGAAGAAAATAATCATGTTGTAATCCTAAGATCTATCCTATATACTCGTACGTCTGGCAAGCCGTCCTGACCCCCCCCTCCCCTACCCCTACGTCCTGACCCCTTCCCCTACCCCCTCCGCTCCCCCCTATCCCCCTTCCCTAGCCTCCCCCTGTGCAGCACGACTCTGTACACATAAATATGACTTGGCATGGCAGGGGTCACATCCGATTACTATCCCTTTGTTTATCCATCTCCAATTCCAACCTTAAGTCTCCTCTCCATAAGGCCCATGTGGGGATATCTAACTAGCCGGGGGGATGCGTCTATCATGTAAGGTAAAGAAGTATGGGATTGGAGATGCGAGACGGGGAATAATAAAAGAAAGAAACGATGGAATTCTTTGTTGTTAATGCCTCGCTATTTGTTACTTTCTTTGTGTGTGGAATGACTGTGGCGCCTCATACCCTGGGCTGGCTGGCTGGCTGGCTGGCAGACTGGCTGGCTGGCTGGCTGGCTGGCTGGCTGGCAGACTGGATCTAGAGCCTCACTTGTCGTTAATTCATCTAGTGTATTGTTGTGGCCACCAGAAATGGTTTATAATACATTATACTAACCTGTACTAAAACTGATCAATATTGCATTATACTAAGCTACACTAGAAGTGGAAAATAAATACATTATACTAAGCTGTACTAAAAATGATCAATATTGCATTCTACTAAGCTTTACTAGGAATGGATAACAAATACATTCATCTATTCTGTACTAGAACTCGTCGTCAATATTGCATTCTACTAAGCTATATATACTGGAAATGAAAAATATATAGATATATTCTACTAAGCTGTATTAGAGATGTTACTAAGCTGTACTAGAGATGTTACTAAGCTGTACTAGGATTGGTCAGTATTGCATTCTACTACGGTTATTTATTATACAGGCCATGTAACCCCGCCCACGAGGTGCGTAAAGAGATGGGCGTCGAACCTGAGCCATTTGGGCGTGATATCGGAACACTGTAATTGCCCTGTAACTGGTAATGAGTGGGGAAAGGTGAGAGGGAGATAAAATGGCCACTTCCTACCACACACACACACACACACACACACACACACACACCTCCTCTTATAACACCCCATCCGCCCCCATCCCTCCCACCCTCACTGCTGTTCTGCCCTTTTCCCTATCTTTCCACCACACTTCTCCCTTCCTCCCTTGGACCACACGCGATGCCAACCCCCTCCCACCCCCTACACCCTTCCCTGGCTGATGAGGGAGTGGGGGTGGAAGGGGATGGATGAGAAAGGGAAAGTTTGGGGCAGGGGGACGAGAGAGAAGAAGAGTGAAGGGGGAAGTGATGTGGAAATGGGGGTGGAAGGAGAAATGAAAGGGTGATGAAGAGGGAAAGTAATGGAGGAATAGAAGGAAGAGTGAGAGAAGGGAAGAGGTGAAGGGTTGGGATAAGGGAGAGGTATACTGTAGTGGTTAGCATAGAAAAGAGGAAGGAAGGAAGTTGGGGAGTTTATATATATAGTACACTGTTATTGGTGGTAAATCTATAGAACAGTTGATTCCTCCAAACCATCCCAAGCTGCACAACACCATTATTTTTGTTCACATGGTTCTGTTTCCTGACGTACTCTGGAGCAAGCAATCAAGGCACTCCATTGTACCAAAAGTGTATGAACTCCTTAAGGACCCTGTGATATAGTAAACAAATTGGAGGTAAATGAGTCCTTCAAATATTGCCACGAAATATCACCTATAGGGAAGGAGCGCGTTTCGTGGCATAGTCAGGAGGAATCAGAAGCCTTCAATTTTCATACACGATCACAGGGTCCTTAAAGGGTAGTGAAGGTAAAGGTGTGGAAGAGGAAGGGTGAGATGTATGATGACAGTTGTAACACTAAATGGCCCTCTAGTGGATGATTGCGGTAATTAAAGTAGCAAGAGCCCCTATAAAAAATGATGGAGGTGTGGCCAGGGTGTTATATAGGCCTACTGGATGTTTGGGTTAAATTCTCTTCTGTTCTGAGGTACTTGTCTTGTGTTCTGGTATAGTTTGGAGGAATGAATCAGCAGCCTTTCAGTTTGTACTAGGCTATATGGACAAGAGATAGCGTTATTTATTTCTTTTTGTGATGTAAGTATAAAGGCACTGCTCACACACACATTTCCATCACTGTTCAAACCTATATTCTCACTTGATTATCGTAACCAACACACAGATCATGCAGCATTCAGTCAGCATAGAAAGAAAGATTTTCAGGCTGATTTTCACCTCCCAATAGCGGAAGAAGAATCAAGTCCTGTGGTGGATATTAGAAACTGTGATTGTGGGTGATGGTTAGTGAAGATTATGTCTGTACTGTATGTGTGTGTGGTGAGTAAACATGAGTATAGGTCCTAGATAGGGGATAAAGACAGACACGCAAACACGATATCAATTTTTTAGTTTGCTTATGCCGGAAATGAAAATGTGGCGAATCGTTACTGAACAACATCATCATCATCATCCCATTTCCAATCGGATTTCAAAAGCAAACAAATTTCACGTCAAAGGACAAATATAAACAAACACTTCTATTTAATTGATTGAAGCTAAAATGTTTAAATTTTTGTATATTACCGCACTTTTCCTCGGGCTGCTTTGTTGTGTGGCTCTGGGAGGAGGTCATAATGAGGAGGGCGGACTGATGAAACAAGAAGAGGTGAAGGGACGTCAGGTGGAGATGGAGAGACATGTGGAGGAACAAGAGGAGTAGGAACAGAAGGGACATGTCTTGGAGGAACAGGAAAAACAAGTGGAGGAGCAGGAAGAACAAATAGAGGAGCATGAAGAACAGATGGAGGAGAATGATCACGAGAGACAGGTGGAGGAGCAGGAGCATGAGAGTCTAGTGGAGGAGCAAGAACATGAGGGACAACCTGAGGAGGAGGTGGAAGAGCATGAAGGTGAGGTGGAATCAGAAGGGACACAAGCAGATCAGGCCAAAAAATCCAGTGTTCTGCCCCTGGTCAACGTCGACTCCAAGAAAGTGGTTCAGGTGTTCGTCACAGGACACGGATATGGAAGCTGCGGCGCCAACACCTCTACCTCCGTCCCCAGTGGTATAGGTAGTGCTCCCATCAGGGCTCCAGTCAGCATCATTCCCCTCGACAAAAATCCCCTCAAGTCACACAGCAAAAAACGTCACCACAAGAAGCACTACATCAAAAAGCATCACCCCAAAAAGCACCACCGTCGCCACCACCGCCACGATTGTTGCTGCAAGGAAAATTAAGAATCATGTTGATCTGCTGAACCCTCTTTCACACCTCTCGGTCTTGCACGTGTTAATCTGTGGCTTACTTTGTGCTACATAGACGTCATGACCTTCGGTGTTCCTCTATAGAAGCGGTTGACTCACACTATAGAGCACTACGCCTCCTGTGTTATCCATATACCTCTGTGACCCGTATTTCTAGGCTTCTTCAAATTACCTATATATCACAGTTGAAAGGGTGAGGAAAGATGGACTGAAGAAGGATTCCTGCAAAAATTATGTGGACGACTGACTGACTGACTGACTATATGGGCAGTTTTATACAGAAAAAATAATACAAGTCACACATATCAATCCTCACTGCACATCTCCACTATAGGTCATATTATTAGTCCTCACACATTTTCACTACTGGTGGTACCTGGACACATCTTTATGACTTCGACACACATTACTCACCTATATAGTAAATCTTCACTACCCCTTCGGTCATGAATCTAATCACTATTATCTCTTCCACTCTCTTTACTCATTTCTTCCTCACCTTCCTTTTCCATCTGTCACTCCAGAAAAGCTTCCTTCCTGCACATTTTATCTTTCATGCCTCCCTCTCAACCTCCCTCATGCACTCACTCCCCATCCCTTTCCGTCCCTCACCATCAGCATCACACCTCACCCTTCACTTTTCCCATTCCTCACACACCTGCACCATCACCACTCCCCATCTCTTTCCGTCCCTCACCATCAGCATCACACCTCACCCTTCACTTTTCCCATTCCTCACACACCTGCACCATCACCACTTCCCATCCCTTTCCTTCCTTCACCATCAGCATCACACCTCACCCTACACATTTCCCATTCCTCACACACCACCATCACACACCACTTCCCATCAGCATCACACCTTACCCCTCACTCCCCCCATTCCTCACACACCACTACCACCACTTCCCATCCCCTTCCCACCCTCACCACTCCCTTGCCTCCTCCCTCACCATCTAGCAACGTCGCAATTTGTCACACGCAACAAAGAAGGTAAAATTGACCAGACAAATGGCTTCCCCTCTCAGCTTTGCACGACGTTCCTGTTCAGTTGGAGTAGACAGACCTTGCTTGCTTGCTTGTATTTTATTTTATAATTTACTTATATAAGATTGTGATGATATTAGGTTGACGTGGAGGCTTGAATTTAAGGTAAGGATATATACAGTTGCCAGACATTTTTTATCTGGGCAAAGCTTGAAGGAAATAAGTAGCCTCTAATTTTTCTTACAACACATTAATTTATGATCCCTGTAAAACAAGTGAGAAATATGGTGTGTGTGTGTGTGTGTGTGAGATACAGGTGTGTGTGTGTGTGTTTTTTTTTTTCAGCCATTTTGGAAGGTGTGTATGGATATGTGTGTGAGAGAGAGAAGCCCCGCCCTCCACAAACACCACGTCAACATCCATTACAACCAAACAATAACCCTAGTGCTAATGGTGGCACACAGGATTTATGGTCTCGGCTCAGGGTTAGGGGCCAAGGGAGGGAGGAGTGAGGAAGAATTAGGAGGGGGCAGTGGAGGAGTAAGGAGAGGGGGCGTGGAGAAGAAAGGGAAGATTAGGATGGGGGAGTGGAGGAGTGAGGAAGGATTAGGAGGGAGGAGTGGAGGAGTAAGGAGAGGGGGCGTGGAGAAGAAAGGGAAGATTAGGATGGGGGAGTGAAGGAGTAAGGAAGGATTAGGAGGGAGGAGTGGAGGAGTAAGGAGGGGGGGCGTGGAGAAGAAAGGGAAGATTAGGATGGGGGAGTGGAGGAGTAAGGAAGGATTAGGAGGGAGGAGTGGAGGAGTAAGGAGAGGGGGCGTGGAGAAGAAAGGGAAGATTAGGATGGGGGAGTGGAGGAGTAAGGAAGGATTAGGAGGGAGGAGTGGAGGAGTAAGGAGGGGGGGAGTGGAGAAGTAACTAGAGGGGCTTGCTGGTGAGAGGAGGTGAAAAATATTGACAAACAGCTAGTAGAGCGTCAGAACCGTTACTATAGAGTACTGTATAGTAACGGTTCTGACGCTCCCTCGGTCACTAATCAATCAATTCCATGCAGCTTTCCAGTGTTTATCCTTTTCTTGTAATTTCTTCAAAGCTTCCCATCCAATCTTTCCCTCGTTCTACTACTATCTCTTTGTCTAACAGTACCCTGGAGTGTGGTGTGGCAGGCTGCATGGGTGTGGTAGGTAGGGGTGAGACAGGTGCATGTGCTATGGATTGGGTTTTAAGGTGAAGGTGAGGGTGTGTTAATTGAGGTAAGAGTAAGACAGGAAAGGGTAAAATACGAACTAGTATGAGAGGGAAGAATAAGGTGAGGAAGGGAGGAACGTAAGGTGAGGTTGCATGTATAGAAGAGTAAGAGAGGAAGGGATAAAACATGGGTATGTATGTGAAGATGGGTTAAGTTACGAACGAGTGAGGTAGGAGGAAAGTTGAGGTGAAGTAGGCAGGGATAGTAAGTAAATAATGAGATTAGAACTCCAACACGTGCAAGTTCAAGCTTCTAGTGTCATTTCTTATAAACTATAAAAGAAACCTTAAGATAAAGTTTCAAGGTAGTCTTTATTTTTATGATTAATGTGACTTTGAATATGATGGTGTCATGATAATGAAGGTGATGATAACAACGACGAGGACGATGATATATGATAATGACGACGACGATAGATGATAATGACTACGATAATGATAATGACGACAACTATGCTAATGATAATAATAACGACAACAAGAATAATGATAATAATAATAATAATGATGATGAATGGTTGAGGAGAGGATTGTGGCGGGGCAGGAGTGGTGGCAAGGCAAGAGCAGGGCAGGGCAGGGCAGGGCAGGGCAGGACTGTGGGCCCCCCGCTTGGTGAGGTATGTTGTTGATTACAGTGGCCAGGGCAGCACCACCACCACCACCATCACCACCACCACCACCACCACCATCAGGCCAGTGGAGAGGGAGGAGGAGGAGAGTAAACGCAGCCTCTTGCACACTGTAACCTTCCTCTCCTTTTCTACCTTCTCTTTTTGTCTCTCCTTCTCTTTTTGTCTCTTTTACTCCTCCTCTGACTTCTCTTTTTGTCTCCTTCTTCTCTACCTTCTCTTTTAATCTCTTCTTATTCTTCTTCTTCTCTACCTTCTCTTTTTGTCTCTCCCTCTTCTGCTCTACCTTCTCTTTTTGTCTCCTTTTCCTCCACCTTCTCTTTTTGTCTCCTCCTCCTCTATCTTCTCTTTTTGTCTTTTTTTTCTGCTCTACCTTCTCTTTTTGTCTCTTCTTATTCTTCTTCTGCTCTACCTTCTCTTTTTGTCTCCTCCTCCTCCTCTACCTTCTCTTTTTGTCTCTCCTTCTTCTGCTCTACCTTCTCTTTTTGTCTCTCCTTCTTCTGCTCTACCTTCTCTTTTTGTCTCTCCTTCTTCTGCTCTACCTTCTCTTTTTGTCTCTCCTTCTCTTTTTGTCTCTTTTACTCCTTCTCTGACTTCTCTATTTGTCTCCTTCTCCTCCTCCACCTTCTCTTTTTGTCTCTTCTCCTATATCTTCTCTTTTTTGTCTCTTTTTTTCTGCTCTACCTTTTTTTTGTCTCTTTTCTTCACGTGTCCCCACTTCTTGTATTCTCTATTTCTTTACTAGTCCCTTCTTCTCTTTTTTACATTACCTCTCTTCTCTTCCATCGCCTCTTCTCTTCTCTCCTCTCTTCACCCGTTCTCTTTTCTTCACTTGTTCTCTTTACCGCTCTCCACTCCTCTCCCATTCATTTTTCTCCTCTCCTTTCCTATCTTATCTCATTTCCCTCTCAATCTACCCCTTTCTGTTTATCTCCTTTCATTTCACATCCCTTTCTCTCCTCTCTTCTCATTTCCATTTATTCATATTCCCCTGTTATCTCCTCTAATCACCCGCCTTCCCTATCTCAGTCTTCCTCCACCATCCCCCTCTCTCTTCCTCCTTCCTTCATCGTTCTCTGTGCACCATTTCAATATTATTTCCGTCCTTATCTTCATCGTCCTTCACTCCATCATCACATCTATATAGCCTACTCCCTCTCTCCTTCCTTCCATTTCAATATTATTCTGTCCTTATCTCCATCTCAGTTCTCCTTCCACATATCATCACTCCTTCATCATATCTACTCCCTCTCTCCCTCCTCTCCATCCTTCCACATCAATATTATTCGTCCTTATCTCCATCTCAGTCCTCCCTCCACATATCATAGTTTTGTCTTCACCCTCGGCCCGGTTCCATCTCCTGTTGTCTGCCTCCTTATCGTCCTATACCTGCCCCTGTCACCGGTACAACTCACAACAAGGTCTTATCTCCCCCCACTTGGGATCAGACATGACGTTCTATACGGTACAGTCGCCAACATGGGTATCGTCGTCTTCTTCCTCCTCCTCCTATTCCTCCTTCTGTATCACCACACACCACCAGGTCTGTTGCTGTTTATTGATCCATTGTATTCATCTGTATCCCTCCTCCTTTTCCTTCTGTATCAACAACACACACACACATACACACACACACATTATGCACTGTACAGGGAGATAAGAACAGGAGTGAGTTTACTCTTAGAATGACACATAGATTTTTGTACAAGTAGAAGTTAATTCCTTTCTGGTTATTCCATGTAGGTGATGCAGCATTATTCCTCTCAACCTGGTTTATGTACAGTGACGAGTCTCGAACTCTGACCAACTCTGTGAGAAACGAGAACACTACCACTGGACGAACCCTGTGCCTCCCCTGATGTATAGTACAAGTTGTAAGAGGGAAGAGGTCGAGGAAGGAATGGGAGGTATGAGTGGGAATTGGGGGCCAAGGGATGAGAGGGGAGGCAGGAGGGGAATGGAAGTAGAGGAAGGCAGGGAGGGCAGGGTCTGGAGAAGGGAAGGTAGGGTCCGAGGAAGGGAAGAAACGTAAGGCAGGGAGGGTAGGGTCCGTGAAAGGGAAGGGAAGGGAGGTAAGGCAGGGAGGGCAGGGTCCTGGGAAGGGAAGGAAAGGAAGGAAGGGAGGGCAGGGCCCGGGGAAGAGAAGGGTAGCAAGGCAGGGAGGGTAGGACCAGTGGAAGGGAAGGGAGGGGAGGTAAGACAGGGAGGGGGTCCATGTAATAAGTGGGGATGAAGCCCGAGACTAACTTGGTTACCTACGATGACAAGGGAGGCTGCAGAGGAGTGACGGAATGTGGGAGACTTGTGGCAGGGTATACTTGTAACACACACACACACACATACACACACACATACCAACACCTTGCACATCAATCACACACACACACACACACACACACACACACACACCAACACCTTGCACATCAATCACACACATACACACACACACACACCAACACCTTGCACATCAATCACACTCACCAACGAACACTTTGCACATCACACACACACACACTCACACACACACCAACACCTTGCACATCAATCACACACATACACACACACACACACACCAACACCTTGCACATCAATCACACACATACACACACACACCAACACCTTGCACATCAATCACACACATACACACACACACACACCAACACCTTGCACATCAACCACACATATGTTGTCTTTACTGTACATATGTTTCCCTTTTGGCTGTCTGTGTGCGTTTATTAGTGTGAATGGTGTGTGTGTGTGTGTGTGTGTGTGCAAAGTATTCGTTGGTGTGTGTGTGATTGATGTGCAAGGTGTTGGTTGGTGTGTGTGTGATTGATGTGGTGTGTGGAAGTGATTCGAGTGTATGTGGATGTGTGTGTGGTGTGAATGATGTGTGTGGGTGTAAATCTGACACGTGAGTCTGGTGTAAACAAGGACCCTTCACCAACCCCTCCCTTCCCCCCCCCCCCACCATGACCTGTGTTGGCAGGTGTTGGGTGACTGTCTCCACCATGCCACCCCATCCCTCCCATCCCTCCCCCCCTCCCACATACCATACAGTACTTCCCTCTTACCTCACATTGTTTAACTTCCTGCAATGCCTCCCTTTGGTACAGGACAATACGATTATAGATATTATTAGTTCAGCCACTTATAAACCAGCATCTATCTATCTCTCTCTCTCTCTCTCTCTCTCTCTCTCTCTCTCTCTCTCTCTCTCTCTATATATATATATATATATATATATATATATATATATATATATATATATATATATATATATATATATTATATATATATATATATATATATCTACATCTATCTATTTATCTATCTATATTCTCTGTATTTGTCTCTGTATGTCTATATATCTCTACATCTATCTATCTACCTACATTCTCTGTATTTGTCTCTATCTATTTATCTCTCTGTCTATCTATATTCTCTGTCTGTGTATGTGTGTGTGTCCTTTTGCCTGTGTGTCTGTCAGCTGTATGTTGCCTCAACTTGTCGCCCACCTTCAAGTGTTTGTTTGTGTTGTCGCCTCGTTTCCCTCCTCTTCCTTTACCCCTCCCCTTCCCTGCTACCTCCTCCCCCCTCTTCCTCTCCCTCTACCCATCCCCGCCTCCCCCCTTTACATTTTCCCTTCCCCACTTCCCTCTTCTTCCCCTACCCCACTCCCCACCCCCCGTTTCGGTATGGTGTGTGGGGTGTGGGTGATGATGAGTTGTGATGATGGTTTTTGCCCCCCTTCCCCCCTTCCCCCCTCCTCATCCTTTCCTGTTTGGTGTGATGTGGTGATGGTGATAGGGTGTGATGATGGTGTTGACTGTATTTTGTAGTGACGTGGTGGTAATGAACTGTGAGGGCGTTGGTTGTGATGATGATGATGTGGTGGTGATGAGTTGTGATGACGGTGTAGAGAAGGATCACTTGTCTATCGTCGCCAGAAGATTATAATTATAGGAATCTCGGCTTGATACGTGTGTGTGTGTGTGTGTGTGTGTGTGTGTGTGTGTGTGTGTGTGTGTGTGTGCTACGAAATGAAGAATGAAAACAGTGTGCATGTGTGTGTGTGTGTGTGTGCTACGAAATGAAGAATGAAAACAGTGTGTGTGTGTGTGTGTGTGTGTGTGTGTTACGAAATGAAGAATTAAAACAAAGAATAAATAAATGAACATAGTACAGTGCTGAGTTGGTGTGTGTTCTAATCCCAGTTACGTCAGTAGTATTTCTCCCAGTAAGGACCATCTGGCCTGAGGAGAGAGAGAGAGAGAGTGAACCTGTTGTCCATGAGTGAGTTGGAGGGCTGCTGAATCCTCCAAACATTACCAGGAAACAAACAGACCAGTGGTGGGTGCCTCAGTATAAATGTAGAGGACCTGTTTTGTAGCCTAGTGTGGAGGATTCTGTAGCCCTCCAGTTAAGGAAATAGTATAGTTTTGGTACATAAGAACGACATTGATTCCTCCAAAGTATGCCAGGAAACAGTGCCAGATGAATAAAATCAATGGTGGCCTGTTGCTTACAGAGGTTTGTATGAATCATTTGCTCTACATTTACCAACAATATACTTCCCCCTTTAAGATGTGCTCATTTCCGGTCAACTGATGCCTTCCCCTGACCGGTTAGTTAGTTAATGCCACCCTCCCTCCCCTGGCACCCCGCTGCTACCCTCACCCCGCCTGTCCCGCCTCTGGCACCCCACTGTGGCCCTCACACACACACACACACACACACACACACACACACACACACTAATACGCCTACATACATACGGTACATAAATGCATTCACACACACACACTAACACAAATACGCCTCCACATACACACACACACACACACACTCACCTCTATGCGTTAATGATAAGCCGGAATGACAAGGAGGAGAAAGAAAGAGAGGTAAGAAGAGAGAGAAGGAAGGTTGGTGTAATATTGTATACAGATTGAGTGGCAGGGTTGGTGATCAGGGATGATGGAGAAGTATTGGTGATAGGGTTGGTACTGAAGGGAGGCAGGGAGGGAGTGACTGGCAGGGGATGGTTAAATTAAGAGGTGACAGGAGTGCAGGGAAGAGGACGGTATAGCAGGGGGATGGGGGCAGGGTATAGGGAGGGTAACCAGCCAGGACAGGACAGGAAGCTGCGGTCACTACAGGGGTGGCACAGTGCTCACCTTACTACCCCTGCCCCCCTTCACCACCACCACTACCCTGCCCCACCACCCTCCTACATCCCTGTCTGTCCACCTCCCACCACCACTACCCTGCCCCTCCACCCTCCTACATCCCTGTCAGTCCAACCACCACCACTACCCTGCCCTTCCACCCTCCTACATCCCTGTCCCTCCACCCCCCGCCCACCCTGCTTATGTTTTATTATTTATTTTGGAAGAGTCAATAACCATCCAATTTTACCTCCTTTAAATGTTGAGACAATATCACAATAATCCGTCACTATTTACTCTTCAATTACTGAAGTATATTTAGATTTGGACAAAGCTGAGCTATAAGTTTATGTACACAGATGTATTTACTATAGTACCTAAACACTTCTGCCTTCATTCTATCAGCTATATATATAGAGCCTCCCTCTCCACGAGTAATATGGATATCGTATATAGATTGTAAACCAAATCCTTGAAGGGAAATGTACAGGGAATCCGCTACATGTGTGTGTGTGTGTGTGTGTGTGTGTGTGTGTTGGAGTGGTTAGATATTAAGGAGAGATTCTCTTGTTGATAAATTGGAAGGCTACTGATTCCTCCTAACAATACTAGAAAACAGACGTCCTCAATGGAACTAATAGGGGATCTGTTTTATGGCATAGTTTGGAGGAATCAGAAACCTTCCAGTTCACCAATAAAATAATCTTCCCTCAAGGTTCTGTATACTGTTAGAATACATACATAAATTATCCACCTTAACACTTCCCGGTATACTCCATATCTTTATCCAACTCATAAAAGCCACAGTATGGTAGGCTACTAAGGATATCAGTGGTTGTAACTCTTCCTAAGTGAGAAGTGCTGTGTGTGTGTGTGTGAATGGAACGACAACAGTAGCAACATCAACAACAAGAACAACATGAGTGTGTGAATGAAAAACAACAACAACAACAACATGAGATCCGTGTTATCATCAACATCATCATCACCGTGTGTGTGTGTGTATGTGTGAATGGAACAACAACACAACAACAACACAAGATCCGTATCATCATCATCATCTTCTTCAATGATCAGCTCGTCATCCAATGTGTCACTACCCAGCCCCGCCCCAACCCGCCTCTCCCCGCCCCCTCACTTACCTCCATCAAGCCATGAGAAGGAAGGAGGGGGCACTCAGGATGTACTCTGGAGCCACTCAGACCCTCTCTAAGTGGCTCTGAGTGGGGACGGCGGAGGGTCAGGCCATTCAGTGTTAATTAAAGTAATGACTCGACCATTGTGACACATTAGTGGCAAGAGGAGGGTAGTAGTGGTAGTGGTGGTGGTGGTGGAGATAGTGGTGGTGATGGTGGTGCTGCTCATTCTGCTGTGTCCGGTCTGAAGTAGGACCATACGTGGCCACTAAACCACCACCACCACTACCTTTATCATCTACTATTTCCAGCACTATTACTACTACTACTATCCACCATCTTCAGCACTACTACTACTACTATCACTACCACTACCACCACTACTACTACTAACACTAACTATTACCACTACTAATACTTTTTCAATCATTACTACGACCCTCACAACTATAGTAATACAATTTGCTTCCTTCTCTTTCTCCTCCTCCTCCTTCTGCCTCATGGGGTGTCACACAGGGAGGTGGACGCACCCAATAAACTTCAAACCTACACATCCTTTCAGACGTCCTCACACAGTACCCGTACGTCGTGTCTCCTTTGCCATCTACTCACTCCTTATAAATAATAATGTATCATCCTTTGTTGTTGTTCTTCTCTCAGTCGACGGATCATGAACCCTCTCTTCAACAGGGTACAGTTTAGTAGAATCTGTATAACGCTTCATTTCCCTCACAGCAGATGACCCCTTCAGATAATCATTTATATAGTACCAGGAAGCTGAGTCACTGGTGCATGAAATAATGTATAAAGCGCAGTTTGTTTCCCCTCTTATGACTGACACACTTTTTGTTTTATATTTTTAACTAAACCTCGACGGTATTATTGAAGAGTGGTGAACCTCTCGCTGATCAATAATACTTTACTTAATAATCTCAATTCACATTGGGAATATTAAACGCAACCTGTACATGATTTGAGTCTGGATAATGTTTGGTGATTTTATTCGGCTAAGGAATACCTCTGAGCCGAGGAAATTTAAAAGTTATAGCTGTACATATCATCTTACTGAGTCGTGGTTAATAATCTCATTCAATTCCCAACCAGTGATTAACTCTGACAGTGAATATGCATTAAAAAAATGAACTATTCACTTATATAAACATACATGCAGAGAGAGAGAGAGAGAGAGAGAGAGTGAGAGTGAGAGAGAGTCAGGTGGCACTGTAGTACCGCTCAGCTTCCCTCCTGCTCTCAGTCTGTCATCAGTTGACCAGCGGCTGCCTCCCTCTCCCCTCCCTCCACTCCCATACCAGCCTCCCTCTTCCCTCTCTCATTTTTCCTACGTGCCTCCCTATCCCCTCCCTCCTCTCCCCAATCAACCTCCCTCTCTCATCCTTACTTTCCCCTATACCAGCTTCCCTTTCCCCTCCTTCCCATTTCCTACCATTCTCCCTTTCCCGTCCCTCCTCTCCCCTATCAACCTCCCTCTCTCCTCTTCCCTATACTAGTTTTCCTTTCCCCTCCCTTCCCTTCCCTACCAGCCTTCCTTTCCCCTACTCTCCTGTCCTTCCGCTCCCTTCCCCCTGGCTGACCCTACCTTCCCCTTGTTCCCTCACCCTCCCGCTGACCACCACCACCCTATACAGCTGGCAACAACAAACGAGGTCCGACGAGATGGTGGCCTTGTTCCCCGAATGTTTTATGGCCTTCATTTCCTATCATTTGTAACGTGAGATGTGTGTGCATGCATGGAGTGTTTGGTGTTCCTCGGCCAGACTCACAGTAACCTCGACTATAGTTTGATGTAGGCCATCTGATGCATGAAGCCACAAACATACACATCCACAAACGTAAAGGCATTGACAGCACGTAAACATGTACACCCGCACACACATATACACACACTTAAACTGCGTATATGTATAATTGTGCTCACATACCGATATACATACTGCATAGTGGAAGCCCTGTGATCGGGAAGTTTATTTTCATTACCTATTCTTTAATCCTGGTCTATTCACGATTTACTATATTGCTTAACATAATGGAAACCTCTTTGTTTACAGGTCTTTTATATTGCCAAAGAAATCAACTTGCACTGTGGACGCGAGCATTCTTCCAATTCCTTTTGCTCAATATTTTATTATTTATTTTTTTATATATCTCTGGGTCTCCATTCTCTCTCCACTCTTGTTTTCACGGCCACTGAGATTCGTCCCTTACACTCAATGCCCACACCCTGCCCTCCTCTCCTCTTCTTTCTGCCCCTGCCTTCTCTCTTCCTCTCCCTCCCCTCTCCTTTCTACGTTCTCTCTCTTCTCTCTCTCTCTCTCACGTTCTCTCTCTTCCCCTCCATTCCTCCCCTTGTCCCTCTGTCCTTATCTACCCCTTCCCCATCCATTCCCATACTTTCTTCCATGTCCTACTTTTATCCACTCCATCATCATTATACTCTCTTCCACCTTGTCCCCTTCCATCTCCGTCTTCCCCCTTCCTTTGACAACTGATCCCCCTCCTCCATCATCCACTTCCTTTACTCCACATCTCTCTTCTTCCTCCATCTCGTCTTCCCTTTCCGTTTTCCATCTGTCCCCTTCTTTCCCCTTCTTTCCTCTTCCCATCCTCCCCCTTCTTCCTCCATCTCGTCTTCCCTCTCCGTTTTCCATCTATCCTCTTCTTTCCCCTTCTCCCTTCATTCCTCCCCCTTCTTCCTCCAGCTCCGTTCTCCCCTCGCAACCCCCGCCCCACCGCACCGCCCCACCGCACCCCCAACACCCACCACCCTTGTTCTGACTTCCCACCAACACACAACTCCGACTTTTCACCCATTGTCCATTCCGAGCGATCGCCTTTGAGAGTTGAAGAGGCCTCGATAATTGATGCCGCCCCTCTGGTTTCCACGCTTGTCAATATTTCTTTTATTGACTTCTCGACAACTAGACAATAATTTGGGGGTCTTTTTGTTGTGCCCCCATTATGGACCCTCCACCCCGGCATTCCTAGACTTCGATTTCCCCCCTTCTTTTCGATTACCATATGCCGTGTTGGAGTGTGGTGGTGAGTGTTGAATCTAGAATATTTATGTATATGTATGTATACTGTATAATAATGTAGAGTGTATAACTACTTATTACACTGATTGTTGTATATTTAACCTCTTGAGTGTAAAGTGTCGTTTACCCTTAAGTTTCACTCTCGCAAACGGGATGATGCTTTCACTCATGTTTGCTTGTTTGTCTGTTTGTTGGCAGGTTGGCTGGTTGGTTGGCTCGTGAACCAATTGTCTCAAAACCTTATCGACGGATTTCAATCAAACTTGCAGGATGATTGGTCACTAAACCGGTAAGTCCTAAAAAGTAGAAATGATTACATTCTGATGAATCTAGGTAAAAATGAGTCTCAAGAATAAATATATGTTATTTTTGGTATTTTTAAAATATGGTTACGTTACGTCCGGGAAGTATATTTGGCGATTGATATTGTGGACATGAAGATAGATTTCCTTTGCATGGTAAGAGACGACTAAAAGGGACGGTAGTGGTGGACGATATAGCCTATATTTCTAAACTTCTTATTTCCACGACAAACAATGCATGGGCAGGCGTACTACCCAACCTGTACCACGGAATTCCTTACCACAGTTGTATAGCCGAAGTCAGGAAATGTGTTCTTGTCCATTCTGATGTTTTCAATACGTTCATTCAGTCATAGTGCTTCTACACAACTCTTGAATCGCTAGACTTGTACTAACTTATACAGGTGTGTGTGTGTGTGTGTGTGTGTGACAGCTTTGTAGGCGTGTTAGTGAGACGTGTGTGGGCGTGTATTACTCGTAAGGCGTGTAGGTGAGGCGGGTGTGTGGGCGTGTTAGTGAGACAGGTGTGTGGGCGTGTAGTATAAGGTGTGTAGGTGAGGCAGGCGTGGAGGCGTGTTAGTAGGACAGGTGTGTGAACATTTTGAGGACGCAGGTGTGTAAGTGTGTGAGGGAGCAGGCGTGTGCATTTGAGAGAAGGAGAGAGAGAGAGAGAGAGAGAGAGAGAGAGAGAGAGAGAGAGAGAGAGAGAGAGAGGGGTAGAGTGAGTGAGGGAGGGCAGGCTGGAAAGTGAGTGAAAACAAAACTGGAACCGAGAACAAGGAACAATAGAATGGGTGGTGCAGTTCCCGTCCACGAATCAACTCTCACATAATTTAACAAAAACAAAAGGGAACTAATGCTCAGTTTGTCCACCGGAGGGACGCCTGAGCGCTCTCCACACATTCCACGAGGGCCTCTCCCAGACTCTCGTAGCGTAGCCAGTTCCTGAAGTTGACTTAATTAGAGGGAGAAACTCTTGACGGGAAATTGAAGGGCTACAGATTAATCCAAACTAAGTCACGAAACAGGTCCTCTATTAGTAACAACGAGGGAGGTATTATGTTTCCTGGCATACTTTGGAGGAATCACTAACCCTCTACTAATAACCTACTTCTACCAATGTAGATCACTCATTTAATTAACACTCTCAGGTTTTGAAACACACATGTGGCGTCTATCATGCATTCAGTTCTCTGGTGTTTCATTTCTGTAGATAAACTGTGATTGAAATGTACTGTGTTCTATCGATTCATTCAGGGGAAATTGTTCGGCTTTACGCATCTTTTAGTGTCGAGTTTGAGTGGATGGCTGCAGTGAATTAGATATTAAAACCCTTGTTAACTAATGGTGGTTCTGGTGATTTTGAATGTACAATATACCTCAAGAAAGACAGGATCCAGAAAATAGATATATTATACTCTTTATTTATGCTGTATAACTCAGGTGGGCCCATGTATTGTATTATGAACTATAGTTTTGCATGGAAGGGCGAGACGTGTGTTGTGGTGCTGCAAGGTGTGGGAGTTTTCACAGTGAGGTGGACTGCTCTGTGTGTGTGTGTGTGTGTGTGTGCTTACCTTTATCCTCAGCAACACAACACATCACAACACAACACAAGCCGAGGCCCAGGTTAGATTCCCACAACACTTGAAATCTCTGTGTGTAGCCTACCTTACCTTCCCCCTCCTCTCTCTCTCTCTCTCTCTCTCTCTCTCTCTCTCTCTCTCTCTTATCCTGCTTCCCTCCTTTATTCTCTCCTTCCTGCTTTCCTCGTCTGTTCTTCCTATCTCCCTTCTTAACCTTCTTTATGTCTTCCTATCCCTCTCCTGTCCTTTCTTCCACCCTCCTTCCATTCCTTATTTTCACTCTACTTTCCTTCCCATATCTTCCTCCGTCTTTCCTAATCCCTTCCTTCTGTTCCTTAATTCATCATTCATATCCCCTGTTTCCTACATCCTTCCTCTGATCTTTCCCTATTTCCTTCACTCTCTTTTCTCTCCCTGTCCTTCCCTCCCTCTTGTCCCAGTCTTTGTTGTTCTTCCGTCCCCCCCCTCCTCCCCTTCCTTCCTTCCTTCCTCTTCCTCTCTCTGGTATTCTTCTCTTAGACTCATTATTATTTCCTCGCCCTCCTTCATTCCCGCTTTTCTTCTCCTGCGCGCCCTTTATTTTCATTATTCTGCTTGGGAAATTCCGATGATGCACTTCTGTAAAATTACGCGGGAATTTTTGGGCGGGAAAGTTTGTGTTGTGCTTGCTGGGAATAATTTCTCCTCTGACGAGCCACTGTAAATAAAGGCTCATCATATAATTATTTCATGTATTTTTTTTATTTATGGTGGAAGACGGAGCTTGACATAGAGGTGGTTTATTCACGGCCACCTTGTCTGGGATTACGACTTTGCCTATTAAATGTATGGATAATATTATATGTCTGTCAGATGTGCTTTATTTCACTATAGGATAAAGAAAACTGAATCTGAATAACATCCTGGATAGAGAAAACTATTGACATGGGTCGCAGGACAACCAAACCAAACCAAACCAAACACTGCATCTGAATATTATCTCCTCCATCCCACACCTCACCTCCTCTCACCTCGCCCTTCACCTCCTCTCACCTCGCCCTTCACCTCCTCTCACCTCGCCCTTCACCTCCTCTCACCTCGCCCTTCACCTCCTCTCACCTCGCCCTTCACCTCCTCTCACTCCCCCCTCCCTTCACACCACCACCACGATCAAACGTTGCGCTTCCTGCTTCTAATAGTCGAGGATTAGCCCTGGAGGACCATCAACAAGTGACGAAGGGAAGGAGGGATGAGGGTAAAAGAGGCATTAGGCACTCAGAAATGAACCACTGAGGCCCGAACCATATCATATTATACTGTAGGGTACTTTAGTCACTCCTCAGCCCTCTCTGGTGAACACAAAGCCACGTAGAATGGAAAGACCTGTTGACGGTGACTCATCTTACTCTTTTAATTGTTGACAAGGATAAATGTGTATGTATGTACAGTCACCATCAAGAGTCCTGTCTCTGGTGAATGGAAGTGAACCATTTGAGTGAATTTTATTAATCAATATTACAGAGAACAACCAACGGATATAGTTTACATAATTATTTATCGAGGCCGTTTCATTCCAAGGTGTTGACAGGACAACTGAACGTGACTGTACATTTTATTATCCGTGTGAAGTACTCTCGACACTTCACAACAAGGATTCCTTATATAAGAAATGAATGATTAAAATTACATGCATTAAATAAGAGTTTTGTGTGTGAAGTAGACGTGAGAAGTAAGAGACTGAATGATGTAGAAGTAAGAGCAGATGTGTTTCCCTTTGACATTAAATAAAGCAAAGCTATATTGTTTAGTGGAGAACACGGCACTCTAATGTATGTATAAGACAGGACATACAGCCAGTTGTTAGGAGTTCGAATTTTTGTGCTCTAGTTGTTGGACTTTCACTCTGCCGTATGTGAGTCTGTGAGAGGCAGGCATGTGTATTCTAACTAACATGGTACAGTACATGCTGGTGAGAGTCTTAAGTGTTAAGTAATGGTGTTGTGACAGGGAGTGGTTGTGTTGTGTTAAGAGGTGGCTGACATGTATTGTACGTACACATCCACTCTCGTCACACCACATGCACACACTCACTTGTTTGGGGACAGACTCAGAGGGGAATTTAACTAACTTGAGAGACTAGTTAGGGAACACTGTGGATATATAAGGTGGGAGTTTGTTACACCTATATCATCCCCGTCTCATAATTATAATGGAGAGAGGGGAGGGCTATGGGTGTCAGGGTGAAGGGGGAAAGTTGCTAGTGTGAGGGGAATGAGCTATGGGTGTCAGGGTGAAGGGGGAAAGTTACTAGTGTGAGGGAAATGAGCAATGGGTGTGAGGGTGAAGGGGGAAAGTTACTAGCGTGAGGGGAATGAGCTATGGGTGTGAGGGTGAACAGTGTCAGGGTTGTGGGTGTCAGAAAGGACAGAGGTGGGAAAAGGGAGCTTTGCGGGTGTAAGAAAAGAGGGCTGTGGGTGTATTGGTGAAGAGTGACCGAGTTGCGGGTGTGAGAGAAAGGACAGGGGTGCCAGAAGGGGTGAAACTGCGGGTGTGAAGGTGGGGGTGGAGGTGGGGGTGTGAGGGTGGCAGTGGGGGGCTATAGCTGTGGGTGTGAGGGTGGAGGTGGCAGTGGTAGGTGAGGATGGGGGTGGAAGTAGCAGTAGGGTGTAAGGATGGGGGTGGAGGTAGCAGTGGGGGGCCATAGCTGTGGGTGTGAGGGTGGGGGTAGAGGTAGCAGTGGGGTATGAGGATGGGGGTGGAGGTAGCAGTGGGGGGCCATAGCTGTGGGTGTGAGGGTGGGGGTGGAGGTAGCAGTGGGGTGTGAGGATGGGGGTGGAGGTAGCATTGGGGTGTGAGGGTGGGGGTGGAGGTAGCAGTGGGGGGCCATAGCTGTGGGTGTGAGGGTTGGGGTGGAGGTAGCAGTGGGGTGTGAGGATGGGGGTGGAGGTAGCAGTGGGGGGCCATAGCTGTGGGTGTGAGGGTGGGGGTAGAGGTGGCAGCTTCGTCACCTCAAACGGGTCGGGCGGAACGAGCAAAGGGTGGCCGCGGTGCCAGTGTTTGGGGTGTGCGGTGGCAGGGTCATTACGACACCCGGTGGCACCCTAGGAGAGAGAGGTGGCACCATGGGGAGGGGGGAAGGGAAAAGGGGAGGTGGCAGTCTAAGGGGGCAGAGAAGGGGGGATGAGCACTGTAGGGGGAGGGACAGGGAAGGGGGGAGGTAGTACTGAAGGGGATAGGAGGGGAAGGACACCCACCATAAACCTACAGACCAGACCAGACCAGACCACACTTGACTCAAACTCGAAGGGCAAAAAATTGTATCAAGTTTAAAAGTAAGGATGGAATTTAACTCTTTCAAGGTCGGTTGATGCGAAGGGAGGGAAAGACGGGAGGAAGGAGAGAGAGAAAGTATATGAAAAGAGAAAGAAGTAGGGAAAGGTGCCGTGGAGAGAGAGAGAGAGAGAGAGAGAGAGAGAGAGAGAGAGAGAGAGAGAGGGTGAGAGTGAGTGAGCGTAATTAGAGGCAGCTTGTGAGGACCCGTTGAGGGATTCATGGCCCCGGGTCGACTTCCCTTCTCGTAATACAACCGACCACTGAAACACTTCCTGGGCCACTGGGGACTTGCCTGTGTGCCTGCCTGCCTGCCTGCCTGACTGCCTGCCTGCCTGGCTGCCTGCCTGCCTGCCTGCCTGCCTGACTGTGTGACTGACTGACGGTCTGTCCTGTCACACTTGGCTCAGAGTCATGGTGATATGGTTGGGTAGATGGATAGTTGAATAGGTATAAATAAATGTGTAGTTTGATAGATGGATTGGTGGATAGGTGTAGATAGATAAATGTGTAGATTGATAGATGGATGAGTGGATGGTTGGATAGGAATATATAGATATATGAGTAGATGTATAGAAGGATGAAGGGATTGTTTGATAGTTATATTCTAATATATATGCATGATAATGATATAGAATGGTCATTATCTAGTCATTTTAGTGGCTGGTCCCTTATGGCAGAAACAAGTGGTTTGGTGATACGCGACACTTTGAAGTGGGAGGGCCCATTTCAGGTGTTCTGTAAAAGTCCTTACATGAATGGAGAGAAGATTCGGGTAGACTGGTTTAGATCTTGGGTGAAGTTCAAACAAGTAGTGGCTGTGTCTGGTAAGGAAGTAAGTGAGATTTGAATAGAGGATCGGGCTGCGAATAGAGGATCGGGCTGCGTTGTGTTTACCATTTATGCTGCACCACCGTCTGCAGAAACCGGATATAACCTTGTAAACAACACCATTTCGTGACTATTGTTAATATCCTCGTGTAATTATGTAAACACCTTCGATATTTACATACTGTAATGCAAGGCTCATTATCTATACTTATTCATAACCACATGTTTACAAGCGTTGCATTTGTAAAGGAATAACTTCCTTTAAGGCATCTCCGTGTGGTGTGGGTTTGGATGTGGGGTGATGGGTGGGGTAGGTCACGGGGCGCCACGCGGCGAGGTCACCACAGGTCACACCACGACCGTCACGGGTCAACACACCATCCGGGAAGGGCAGTGACGACACAAGAGTGATTAGTGATGTCTTCAGGCGGGCTATATACACCATAAGGAAGGAGGATTCTGAGGAGGGTCGAGTTAGTTGAGACCACGTTACGTTATTACATGAAGGAAACGGAGAACTTAAAGGTTGCAGGTTCTCTCGTCATCAAAACTATACACTCATTGAGGATGTCTTCATTGAGTAGCAACCCTCGTGTGTCGTCAATAATCATATATACTGTACATTTGAACTAACTGAGCATAATTGAAATAATTATAATGGCAGATATCTTTTCGTTTATTACAGAGGGGATGATTCAGTGCTTCACATACCTCTTAAATATGTAGAGAGATCGAGGGTTTAGATAGCTATACTGAATATAAGCGATGCGACATTGACTGTGTTCAGTCACACTCCCAAACATTAATCTGTGTACATACGGATATGATCATATGTCACTGTGTACAAAAGGCCACTTCATTATTCAGGACATATATACCGTAGGTTTTGTGTCCCCAACTGTACGCAAACACAGAGCCAAAGCTGACCCATTAATGAGAGACTCTGAGGGCAGGACAGGGGCCACATGTGAGGTCAGGCGAGGTCAGTCAAGTGTGTGCTTTACTAATAGAGTGTGACCTCCCGCGAACTCACACACGGACGGGGTCAGTAGGGTATGATGGTGATGGTGGTGATGGATGATGGTGGTGGTAGTGATTTGATAATTGTGGTGGTGGTGATTTGATAATTGTGGTGGTGATTTGATGATTGTGGTGGTGGTGGTGGTGGTGGTGGTGGTGGTGATTTGATAGTTGTGGTTGTGGTGATGGTGGTGATTTGATGATGATTTTGGGTTTATGATGATGATGGTGGTGGTGGTGGTGGCTGGGGAAATTGTGGCAGTGAATGCATAGTGGAAGTTTGCGTGTGTATGCATTGGAGTGTATACAGCATACAATGTGTGTGTGTGTGTGTGTGTGTGCGTGCATTGTGTATGTATGAATGTATGTATGTGTGTGTGTGCGCGTGTGTACTACATTATGTGTGTGTATATATATTATGTATGTATGTATACGTGTTTGTATGTCCACGTCAAAACTCATGCAGTCCCGTCATCATCAAGAAACACACTATATACATACTCCTCCCATAGCCTAGCACAGCACAGCAGCACGCGCGGTGGGAGAGTAAACTCGTGGCAGGCTCGCGTGCTTCTCAATGCCCCAGGACTCACATAAATATCAACCCGACTCATAAATTCTAACCGGACCGTCACTCAGCACGCCGGGATGTCACAGCCGGTGTCTACTTATTATACCAATTACAAAGAAGGTCGTATATTATCAGAGGGGCAGGTGGATGGTGGTGGTGGTGGTGGTGGTGGAGAGTTGTTGATGTGGATGGGTGGATGGATGGATGGTGGTGATGGGGAGTTGTTGATGTGGATGGGTGGATGAGTGGGTGGTGGTGGTGGTGGGGATTTGTTGTTGATGTGGTTGATGGGTAGGATGGGTGGATGGTGGTGGTGGTGGTGGAGAGTTGTTGATGTGGATGGGTGGATGGTGGTGGTGGTGGTGGAGAGTTGTTGATGTGGATGGGTGGATGAGTGGGTGGTGGTGGTGGTGAGTTGTTGATGTGGATGGGTGGATGGTGGTGGTGGTGGTGGTGGTGGTGGTGGAGAGTTGTTGATGTGGATGGGTGGATGAGTGGGTGGTGGTGGTGGTGAGTTGTTGATGTGGATGGGTGGATGGATGGATGGTGGTGATGGGGAGTTGTTGATGTGGTTGATGGTGATGCTGGGTAGGATTGATAGTGGTGTTGATAGTGAGATGGTGATGATGAGTAGGATGGCTGGTGGTGGTAGTGGAGGGAATGGGAACGTAGGACAGTGCATGGGTGGTTTTGGTGATGATGGTGGTCATGGTAGTAGTGGTATAGTAGTGGTAGTGGATGAGGCAGTAAGTGTCTATAGATTAATATTAGGGTGGTGATATACGTTGGGCAGTGGGTGGTGGTTGTGGTAGTAGTGGGCAGTGGGTGGTAGTGGTAGTAGTGGGCAGTGAGTGGTGGTAGTGGTGGGCTGGGCAGTGGACAAGAGAGAGGAGACAGCTAATTGTCTCACTTGGTAATTATAACACTTGTAATTATTGGTTTCGTAATTCCATAGGTGTCGACTCAATATCCTGTGGGAAAGGTGAGCATAATACTGTAGTCGTTTGTGTGTGTGTGTGTGTGTGTGTGTGTGTGTGTGTGTGTGTGTGTGTGTGTGTGTGTGTGTGTGTGTGTGTGTGTGTACCAGAGGAAATACCATAAGATTAAATATATAGTGTAAAATCGTTGCAACAAATCCCACTTATTTACCAACCAACCAACCAACCAACCAAATTCTAAATACTGAAGCCTGATTATTTGTTCAGTGCCATGAGTGAAAGCCAGGGGGGGTGCCAAGCAGTGCCACATGTGCTGTTTCCGGTGCCACCTCTCTCTCTTTCTCCCTCTCTCTTTCCCTCCCTTCCTTCCTTCCTCCCTCCGCTAATTGTAGCTAATTAAGAGGTCAGTGAGGGTGTGAGGCGTCAGTACGTGAAATACTAGAACAGGTCATGACACACACACACACACACACACACACACACACACACACACACACACACACACACACACACACACACACACACACACACACACACTTCCTTTCTCTCTCACTCATTTCCTTTCTCTTTCTCAAACATTTCCTTTCTCTTTCTCACAGTTTCTTTTCTTATCTCCTTTCCTTTTCCCTCCCACTTCTTACTTAAAATTTTCCCTCACTCGCTCTCCCCTCTTTCTCTTCCTTCCTTTCATTCCCCCTTCTCCCTTCTTCCCTCTCTCCACTAGCTATTTTTCTTCCTTCCCCTCTCTCTCATCAACTTTTTCTCCCTCTCCCTAATCATCACTTAATTACCCTTTCCCTGTATTATGACCACAACCCTCTGATTCCCCTCTCCCTTGTTTCACTTCAAAGAGAGAGAGAGAGAGAGAGAGAGAGAGAGAGAGTGTGAATTATGAAGATAGAAACAGAGATATGATAAAACAAAGATAATGAGAACGAAATTAAAAAGAAAATGAAAGAAAGACACAGAATGAAAGTAAAAATAAAAACAGAGAGAGAGAGAGAGAGAGAGAGATGAAGATAGAAACAGAGATATGGAAAAACATAGATACCGAAAGAACGAAAGTAAAAAGATAATAAAAGAAAGACACAGAACGAAAGTAATAATAAAAACACAGAGAGAGAGAGAGAGAGAGAGAGAGAGAGAGAGAGAGAGAGAGAGAGAGAGAGAGAGAGAGAGGGAGAGAATTATGAAGATAGAAACAAAGATAATGAGAACGAAAGTAAAAATAAAAATAAAAGAAAGACACAGAATGAAAGTAAAAATAAAAACAAAGAGAGAGAGAGAGAGAGAGAGAGAGAGAGAGAGAGAGAGAGAGAGAGAGAGAGAGATGGGACCAACAATTACTATAATGACGAAGTAATGATTATATACGAGTGACAGTATAACCACTACCAC
This sequence comes from Petrolisthes cinctipes, assembly GCA_033782935.1. Taxonomy (NCBI): domain Eukaryota; kingdom Metazoa; phylum Arthropoda; class Malacostraca; order Decapoda; family Porcellanidae; genus Petrolisthes; species Petrolisthes cinctipes. Next base: position 48,717 of record JAWQEG010006169.1, read on the forward strand.
GGCTATATAATATGTCTTATACACCCATCATCACTTCACCACCTCATACTACCTCTAATTTATTTATGTTTTTCGTCGTTGTGTTTTAATGTCTTCATCTCTTGACTATCTCTTCATTTCCTTCACTCAGTCACATCAGAGTTTTTGTATACTTAATGTATCTCCATCTATATATTTCGCCTTTACTTATGATTACGAAACAAATAATACTCTCTCTCTCTCTCTCTCACACACACACACACACACACACACACACACACACACACACACACACACACACACATGTAAATAATTGAAATGGTTCTTGTCCGTTCAAAGGGTACAGAACTCCGCCAAGGTCTTAAAAGTCTACAGTCAAAGGCACTCATGTTTCTCCACAATATTAACAATGAAATATATAGTCTATAATATTATATAATACAGAAATATTCCTTTGCTCAAAACCACAACGGATACTTCACAAACTGCTATGACTTGTTTGTCATCTCGAGCCCCACCGAATTTGATTTAATGATGTTATAATAATTTTCACATACCGGTAATAATTTTTTGTGTATATCTGCTAACAAATAGAATGACACACAGACAGACAAACAACCAAGCCGTATGCAGATGGGTAGATTTCATTTAGGTGTGTCTCGGGTTCTAGCCAGGTGGTTTGACTCTTTTTATGTGTAACATGGTCTAGTACTGTACTCTCTGGTGGGTAGATTCCTTGTCTCACATTTGCTGGCTTACATGGAGTAGGGTTCGATTCCCGGGTAGAGAATTATATCTACACCCATGGACAGTGATGTATTAGGAAAATTTCACACACACACACATACACACACACGCATGTAAATAACTCGAATTGACTCTCTTGTATGTTATAATGGCCCTGTTTTGCACGAATGCTCCTCAGTTTCCCAGGATACACATATTAAATGCGCTTAGACCGACTTACCCGACACAGCAACATTAATGTAATTAGTATGCTACAACTCTACCTTGCATAGATCAAATTAGAAGGGATTTCATACAAGTCCACGTATCATCCTGTTGTTTGGGTTTATTTCTCCTCATTTATGACTTCAAAGACTTCAAAACTTAAGGTATTATGAAACAACACACATGAGAGTCATATGTCTGCTTGAGGATTAACATTATCGTACAAGTTTGTCTTCCAAGTGTGATCCTAAGCTGCTTATAACACACACACACACACACACACACACACACACCAGCACATGCCACCAGCCAGCCAGCCAGCCAGCCTCACACCTCCTAGTACCGCCGCCAGATGGCACTGCAGCTCGGCGTTGGTGGAGGGGCGGGGCCAACACTGGGAAGGAGGCGTCTGGTATTGGTCTATTACTCCAGGTGGCGTTGATTGGTGCTGTGGTTGGCTGGCCCTCTACTACAGGTATACCAGGGATGGCTGGTGATGACTACACTGAGTTGCCTGCTAGTACAATGAAGATGGGGGAGGAGGGAGAGGCTGTGGCGGCGGCGGAGGAGAGGAAGGTGGTGGCGACGACGGAGGAGTAGGATGAGGAGAAGAATGTGGTGGTGGAGGCGGAATAGGAGGAGGAAAAGAAGGTGGTGGTGGAGACGGAATAGGAAGAGAGGAGTAGAAGGTGGTGGTGGAGGCGGAGGAGAAGTAGGAGAAGGTGGATGGTGGTGGAGGCGGAGGAGTTGGAGGAAGAGAAGTAAAATGTGATGGTGGAGACGGAGGAGGAGAAGGTGGAGACAACGGCGACTGCGGAGTAGGTGGTGGTGGAGGAGACAGCAGCGGTAAGAGGGACAGGCTCCAAGGACAGAGATCGTCTTGGCGGTGTTGTGTGACGGGGATGCTCTGGCACTGATGACAACGGCTTATTAATTATCAACAGAGATTGGAAGGGCAGCAAAGTCCCTCACTAAGTCTCTCAAGATGCCAAGGGTAAAACGGTCCGATTGTTGCCTTAATACCCTTGATGTTTGTACTCATCTGTTGTATCCTGTAATTGTACCCTTAGTGACCTTTTTTTTTATTGGTCTCCGTAGAAAGAAATACTATGTAGGGAATTTAGAGAACTGGCAACTCATTCCTCCTAACTATACCAGGAAAATTACTCTTTATGTAGGATCACAAGATAGTTCCTTAGCATTTCGGACCTTGAGTTACCAGCCTGAGAGCTGTATATGATAATAACAATAAGTAGAAGGGTACTCATTAAAATGTGTTTAGCTTCAAAGACGCCTCATATAATCTACGGTCAGAGCCACACATATTTCATCCTCAAACTTTACCATTATTGAATTAAACATAAAGTGCATCCATTCCTGAACACGATATTCTTAACCTGGATCCACAAGAATTGATTAACCTCTTTGTTGCATAATGCCTTAACATTCATTTACCTTTGATAAAAATCCGTCCATAAGTATTTTAGTTACGTTGATAACTATTCAATGAACAAATACTCAATACATACACACAGGGATGAACACATACCCTTCTGCAGTAGTTATATGATGAATGAACATAAAAAAAAAAAACATAAATAAAAGTTTAGGCCTAATGTAATAAGTAAGGTTGATTTGGAGGAATTTAAAACCCTCCTACACATGTTCGATCATAGGAATTTATCTCCTAAAAAAAAAATATAACATTCACAACAGGACTCCAATTGTGAACATAGAAGGTTGTACGACGTCTACATCCCTCAGTGGTAGAGACATACCGGTACTGTGTAATGTAATATACTGTAGTGAACCCAGAGATCTTGTGCTAATTAATTAAAAGGGGGAAATTTGAGGTTAGTATTTCCTTCAAACTATGCCACGAAACAGACCTCCTTGTTAATAAACCGAGGGAGCCTTGTTTTTTAGGTATAGTTTGGAGGATTCATTAACCTTATTATTGGTCTCCATCCTCGCTCGTGCCTAACTGCCCGCCTGCCCTCACTACAACACTCACTAATGATATCTGGGTCCTCCATCTTGCCCACTCCACACCACAACACACACACACACACACACACACACTCTCTCTCTCTCTCTCTCTCTCTCTCTCTCTCTCGTCTCTCTCTCTCTCTCTCTCTCTCTCTCTCTCTCTCTCTCTCTCTCTCTCTCTCTCTCTCTCTCTCTCTTTGTTTCCCACTCCACAGCTTATCTCACCACACCCCACCACACTTTCTATCCTTCTCCACACCCCACCCTACTCTTCCCTTACCCACTCCATACCATAATCTGCCACACCACTTCTTTCTCACCCCTCCACACCACTTCTTTCTCACCCCTCCACACCACTTCTTTCTCACCCCTCCACACCCACTTTTTCTCCGTCCCACCACACCCTTCTCCATATGTGAAAATGGTGAGTGGATGAGTGACTGCATGTGAGTTGAGATAGGAAGTGTGGGGTTGACTCCATCATACCGCGTTTTCCTCCTTGGCTATACTATTTATACTGTTGTCATACTTCTTTTTAATACTGAATCCCCTAATTTACGACTCGTGTATTTGAGGGAGTATACACAGTTTCTCCCCACTAGTGACAATGCTTCACACACACACACACACACACACACACACACACACACACACACACACACACACAAGTACCCTCTCATTTAAACACCTGTCTGTATTATAAGTGACTCCAGGCTGCATGGGTAGATATTGGAGCATTCTGCATGTATGTAGTCTATAATGAAAGACAACAGTCTCATTGTCGTTCTGTTCGGTTAGCACTTACATACAACGAGTTACACTAAAACCCTGCATGCTAACAACTATAAATGAAGGTCGAATGAGTCGTTATGTGCCAGCAGATGTTTTCACCAATTTTCTGTACATGACATTGGCCCTTCATTGTACACTCGATTGTAAACCTAGTGCACTTAATTAAGGTTCGAAGATGTCCTAAACGAACACCGTAGCTCGTGCTGTCCCGATTACTATCCACAATTTTGCGTCAGAGATATATGAAGTGTGTGTGTGTGTGTGTGTGTGTGTGTGTGTGTGTGTGTGCGCCTGCCTATAAATATTGTCTTAGTTTATGTGCCTATAACGCCCTGGAACCTCAATTTACCACTCTCCCCTTCCTACGTCGCTGCTCATAACCCACACTTGCCTCTCCTATATAGCTGACGGGGAACTGCTAAGGGGAGAGGGAGCATGACAAATGTGTTGGGTGTGGCTGTCACTGCTATCATTGGCTCAGCTGTCACTCCCCCATCAGATAAGCACCCTAAGTTATGTATCTTTGTGGCAAATGGTTCGCCCACACAACAGCGCTATATAGCAGCGATTGAGGGTCTTTTTTGTTGTGGTTTCATGTCATGTTCCCTTCCATCGATGCTGAAGTCAACCCATAGTAAATGCACGATACAGAAATCCAAATTATGATAATGATGAGTACGGTATATGCTACGTATGCAATGAGACCTGCTTTATTTGGCCACCACTGACAGAAGTTTTAGAGGGAGATTAGCTTAGTTGGCCCATTGACAGACTTGTATTTAAGCATCAGCTACTTGGACTAAATTTTTACTTACCACTCATTTGGTACTGATATTGAGTTAGAAGTGGCCATAATACATTAGTGTAAGGTGTGCATGTAGCCTGGAATATTGCTGTATTGTAAATGTTTGTATGGGTAACAGAGATTGAGATTTAAGCTTTACACGTCGGGGATATGTTGTAGTAATGTCCGGTTCTTGGTAATGGTAACAATATATTCTACCGAGCTAAGATATACGGGTCATGTAGCTCAGTTAAAGCTACAAAGGCTCTCTACTCCTCACTACAGTAAAAGGAATGTGTATAGTAACAAGTTTCGAACCCGGGCCGGTTAGGATTCATAGTCCTGAGCGGGTGTTAAGGTTACAATAAAGCAACATGCTGCACGGTTCATGTTTGTACTAATTCAGAGCAAAAGATAATCTGTTTAAATATTTTGTTTTATTTTTACATGGGTGTTCATTATAACATAGCAACCAAAATGCTAACACAGATTACATAAAAAATATCTTCAAAGATAATCGGCTTATAATGTTTTTCTAACACTGCTGATCATTATACACACCAAACAAAACACACAGTAATCTACTTATAACACTACTCGTTTTTTTTAAGTCCCCAAGGTGATCATTATACACAGCAACCAAAATACACGGGGCAACATGAAAAGCCTGATTTCCCAGATTAAGGCCCCACTTGCCCCGCCCTGCCCTTTGTCGACTTTGGCTCCATTCATGGCGGGACAGTGTTGCCAGCCGCTCCCACCCGATGCTATCTGTGCCTGTGTTTATACTCAGCACAAGGCGGCCACTGAGTCACAGGCTATATATGTCTCCTACTACACCAATTCCCTATACCGCAGACAGATAACCTTGCAGATTCTGAGTGTCATCCATAGCGCTATCGATTCAACTTATGGACTGTCTAGTAACTTCACTCATTTTTTTATGGACCTGTGACTATTTATGTGGAATATTGAGAAATGGCCAGAGACTCCTCCGTGCCTTATACGTGTTACACTACAACATACACCCCCGCCCCTGCATGGATGGAGGAGAGTGATAACCTTGAACATCCTGCTGTGTGTTGTCTGTAGTCCTGTCGATCCAAGTTATGGTCTGAATAGTAATTGAACACCAAGCAACATTATGGGGAACCTGTGATGCTCTGGGAGACTTAGATGCCACTGCTTCCACCTACACAATAGGTACCCTGCTTGTTTATTCTTGTATTCTTGTTTCATGGTATACTTTGGAGGAGTCGGTAACCTTATATTCGCTGATAAAACTAACAGGCCCCTTAATCTATTACCAGGAATCATATACATATAATATTTAGTCGGGCGAGTAATTTCATAGGCTTACCAGATGGTCAATAACATGCTTGTTAATGATAATCTTTAGCTTGGCAATCAGGATTCTATCATCTGAGAGATTTTCACTGATTTTAACGAATGAACTTGTAGTCTAAATTCAATGAAAACAGATATGAAGCCCCAGGATTTAAATGTTATTGAATAATGTAGGATAGATGCCACACGTGCGTTCCCCGACTATTGACTGTCTGATTGCTGGGATCGAGTCAGAGAAAAACACAGCGAACACTAAAGATTAACAAATATCCTAACCCTGTTCTTACCAGGATCTTCACAACTAACTACAGACGATGTTACTTCCACAAATGAGCACCGATTGTGTCTCAGATGTAATAGACGTGAATCATGTTCTATATATACCAGGAAGTAGAAGTTCATCCTTCGCACAACACAAAATTCATTAAAGATACAAATTTAACTTTATATGAAATTTGTAGGTAAAGTCATTGTCATTTTCAGCTTAAATTAAGGACACAACACTGACATTCAATAGGATAATATTTTGTAGTAATATAATGTCTCGATTTACAGGTTTTCTTAATTGACACACGAGTAATAAACAAAAATTAGTTAGCCTTCCTTCCATTCCGGTTGGTATATAATAAAAAGATCGATCCAATTACGGTGTGGATATCAACCTGACGCCGCTGTGTTGGCATCACTGACGGTCACCCTCTTTTTGATAGGATTACGAACAGGGAGCTAAACAAAGCCAACTCCACCAGATAATCCTCACCCCAAGTGTACTCGCTCTGAGACCATTCACTTCTCCTGGATAGACGGATTGGGTTGTGAGGTTAGAATAAGAGGATGGGATAGGACGGTACAGTGTTAGTAAGTCTGGATTCACTCTTCCTAGATAGACGGATTGGGTTGTGAGGTTAGATTAAGGGGATAGTACGGTATAGTGTTGGTAAGTCTGGATTCACTCTTCCTAGATAGAATAAGGTTAGAATAAGGGGATGGGATAGAATGGTATAGTGTTGGTAAGTCTGGATGCTTTCAAACTATTCCAGGCAACAGGACACCATTATTTTTAGTCCTGTTTCTTGGAATTGTTAGGAGGAATGAAGTCGCTGTAATATTCCAAAAGTGTATTAGGCTACCCTCCTTAAGTTGTGTTACGTAAGGATGTATATAATGTGAGATCTATTAATGGGGTTTAGTAGTGTTAGCAAATTTGAAGCAACTGTTTCCTCCAAACTATTCCAAGTAACAGGCCACCATTATTTTTGTTCATCTGGTTCTGTTTCCCGGCATACTTTGGAAGAATTAAGGCACTCCAATGTACCAAAACTATATGACTTCCTTATGGGGTAATCTGCTGAGAGCAAAAAAATGGAGGGTTACTGATACCTTCACACAATAGGAAAAAAATCTAATATTTCAGTATACGAGCAGGGAATCTGATTTGTAGCACTGGTTGGAGAAACCAGTAACACCCAATTCATCTACAAAACCTGAACCTTAATTTGACCTTTCTCTGGCTGTCTGCAGATTAATACAAGGAAACAGATCCTGTACTCACATATTGAGCTACAGTCTTTTTCCTGGCATGGTTTGGAGGAATATGTAGCCTTCCAGTTCACCCACAACAGATGATCCACTTAATTTGCTTTGGAAAGTGTAATGGGATCACGGTAAAGTGAGTGCAAGTAACCTGGGAGGGGGAAACTTAAGGGACCCATGCAGTGATGTAGTCAGACAACTGGAGGTATATTAATTAGTCCTTCAAATATTGCCACGAAATACCACCCATATGGAAGGAGCTTGTTTTGTAGCATATAGTCAAGAGGAATCGGAAGCCTCCAGTTCTCATACACGATCACAGGGTCCATTATGTAGCCCGCGTACCCCTAGACTAGAGCGACTACACTTGGGGACTACATTGGCTGTGTCCCCATCCCCACCTGGCCCACATGTGACTCTGATGTCGCCACGATAATGAGACCAACGACCAATTATGTTACTTTGTATCAACACTGGCAGTGAGGCCTCTTCTGCCACGTGCACATCGCCAACAAAAACACGTGTTACTTACTCCCTTGATGCTTGTCTATACGAGGGAGGCAGAAGTACCATTCACCCAGAGGGGAATCGAACCCGCGCAAGAGTAAAGCACTTTGGACATCAACTCGTCTAATATAATGTATCTCCTATGTGTTTGTGTGTGTGTATGATTGTGTGTGCGAGAGCGAAAACGCCGAAGAGGGGGGAGGAGCAGAGTGTATGTGTTTGTGTGTGAGAGAGAAAGAGTGTGTGTGTGTGTGTGTGTGTGTGTGTGTGTGTGTGTGTATTCACGTGGTAGGAGTGTGAATGGAGCCATGAGTGCATATAATATATCGTCATTTGGCTTCCACTAAATAATCACAGATTTACCTAACTTTAATAAACTCTACGGACATAAGAACCATGTTTTGGGAGGACCCAATCTTTACCACAAGACCGTCAGTAGTGTCTCTCTTGTTTACCTGTACAAAATTTATTAAGGGACCCTGTGATGTAGTCAGAATATTGGAGGTAAACGAGTCCTTCAAATATTGCCACGAAACACCATCTATATAGAAGGACTTGCTTCGTGGTATAGTCAGGAGGAATCAGAAGACACCATATTCTCGTACACGATCACAGGGTCCTTAAGGGGGCAAAGGGTCTGTTGTAGGAGAACTGGAGCAGACACTGATGCCTTCAAAATATACCAGAAAGCAGATCAGAGCCTCATTATACAAGAAGGGAATCTATTTTCTTGAACAGTTTGGAGGACACTTATTCTTCACACAACACCAGAAAACAGACCAGTGCCTTATTAAACAGACAAGGAATCTATTTTATAGCATAATTTGGAGGAATCGGTAGCCCCCAATAATATGTCGACAAGAAATTTTATCCTCCCAAACCATTACATCTCGGTGACTTCAAATTATTCCATTACATTGGTCATCCCTCGACGATTTTAGTCATAACAGTGAAATTCTAGGATGTACGGAATTATGACAGTGATGATCAAACCCTCCACCCTAATCAGTCCTTAGTATAAAATAGTGCATTTGTCGCGGCTTCTAGCCGCTTAAATTGTATTTATTGGTTTGTGAAACCAGTACAGCTGGTTGCTATAGAATAGGCCCCTTCACAAGCCCAGGCCCCGTGTAGGCATAATCTGGGTTGGAAGGGTCAATTCCGTGACGTTCATCAGAAGTAAATAAAAATTCAAATCTGGCGCTGTACTGATAGTGGAGCCACCTGGAGGTGGTGAGGTGAGGTATTAAGCCCCTCCTCCGCTGAATACCGCTCGTCCACTCCAATGAGAAAGAAGTGAGTGTCTGCCGCATCGGGAGGTGGGTGGGACAGTAGAAGCTGTACTGGTTTCACAAACCAATAAATACAATTTAAGCGGCTAGAAGCCGCGACAAATGCACTATTATTGGTATAGTGAAACCAGTACAGCTGGTTGCTAAGCATGCGATGCGGTAGGTGGGAGGTGAGGTGGAGGCAATCACGTGCTAGTTAAGAGTGGTTGAGAGCGGAGGGCAGGAAAGGTAACCGAGCCCGGTGAGGCAGCAGCTAACGCCCCTCCCGACACTGGCTAGGTGAAACGCCGTGGTGGGGGAGAAGTAGCGTATACCATAAAACCGTAGACCATTCTGTTATAGACCAGAATTGTTACACATAAAGTCTTTATAGTTAGACTCGAGGGTTCGGGTCTAGGAGAGGAGGGGGGAGGTTCCCATGGATACTCCCCCCCCCCCTTTTCCTCCCCCCCCCCATTCCCCCCCCCCCCTTATTCAAGTCTTCTGAGTTAGGGCTATGGCCCTCGCTCAGGTAATGTAATCCCGAGGGGATGAAGGAGGACACTAGGATCCAGATATCCTGTGTAATAATATCTCCTGTCACTCATCTTAGTTAATAATTGTTTGGAAAATGAATACACAAGAATTCCGTAACAATGTAATTTATTATATATTCTCTTTCACCATATGTACACGTGAAGAATGGGGATGAGTATGAAGCTGTACAAGATGTGGATGAGGTCTGGGATGATGTGACGGGACTTAAATCACC
>JAWQEG010006170.1:0-21762 GCA_033782935.1 Petrolisthes cinctipes
TGTGTGTGTGTGTGTGTGTGTGTGTGTGTGTGTGTGTGTGTGTGTGTGTGTGTGTGTGTGTGTGTGTGTGTGTGTGTGTGTGTGTGTGTGTGTGTGCCTGTGTGTGTGTGTGTGTGTGTGTGTGTACCCAAGCTTTACCATAATTATGTGAGTATACTGCTATATCTTTATGCAAATATTTATTGTACCTAAACTTGCTGAGAGGAAGGACAGTATGATAAAAAAATATATATATAAATAAATCATAATTTCTAACAAAACAATAAACTAAAAAAAATATATATAAAAACATTCACTGCATCGAAATGGATAATAAAAAAAATTATAAAAAAAAGTACCAAAATACAGAGTGAGATTTCAAACTAAGCATAATTCATCAACACTTTTTGTCTGGTCACTCAGGATATTATTAACAAGGGATCTACTGTAAAGCACGACTAACCACGACTGTATATGTTTGGTCACTCAGGATATTATTAACAAGGGATCTACTGTAAAGCACGACTAACCACGACTGTATAGGTTTGGTCACTCAGGATATTAACAAGGGATCTACTGTAAAGCACGACTAACCACGACTGTATATGTTTGGTCACTCAGGATATTATTAACAAGGGATCTACTGTAAAGCACGACTAACCACGACTGTATAATATGTTTGGTCACTGGATACGCCCTCTACTGCCTCCTCCACTCTGTCATTACCTCGTTCCGCCCACACAAACACACACACACACACTTCTCTGGGGAACGTGTGATGGCAGATGTGAGGGTGGTTGGTGACGAAGGAAGGTGTTATCAGTTTTGTGTGTGCGTGTATGTAAGAGAGAGAGCAGCTGTGGACAATGGTACAGTTGGACACATGAATGGGGTGGTACAGCCCAAGTGGAAGATGGTCAATTTCTTCCAATATCAAGTTCCTTAGTGCCAAATAGGAGACATCAGGGGCAGAAGTCAGTATTGAGGATGATAATAAAAAGCAAGTACCTGATAATATACACTGGTTATTCAAATGGGACAAGTATCTTTCACCTGGGCTGTACCACCCATTCATGTGTCCAATTGTACACCACAATAATGAAGTTTCACCAGACACAATTGGGGTAGAACACAAACATCAAGTACTACATCAGAGCTGCATTCCAGAGGCTGATACGATTGTGTGTCTCCCCAATTTGTGTTTACTGGAGAACTCACAACTGATTATCGTAAATTGCAAAGCCAGAAATCAACATCATGATCATAAATTGAAGTCCTCACTAACACTAACACACACACACACACGTACACTGTACATACGTCACGGTGTGCACCTCTTCGCGTTTCGTCATCTCATTATCTCGAAAATTTGCGAGGCCAGATGGGTGTTACGTGTGGGTGGGTGGCTTCCACACAGAAACTCGAGGGAGGGGATAGGAGGGGAGGGGAGGGAGGGGAAGGGGAGGGGAGGGGAAGGGGAGGGGAGGGGAAGGGAGGGGAGGGGAGGGGAGGGGAGGGGAAGGGAGGGGAGGGGAGGGGAGGGGAAGGGAGGGGAGGGGAAGGGAGGGGAGGGGAGGGGAAGGGAGGGATGGAGGGAATTAAAGGGTAAGGAATTAAAGGGGAGGGAAGAGTAAAGGATTGGTGTGGATGAAAGGGCCGTGGAGGCGAGAGGAGGGAAGGGAAGGGGAGGAGTGGAAGGGTTGCAGTGGAGGGGAGGGGAGGAAGGGTTGCAGTGGAGGGGAGGGGAGGAAGGGTTGCGGTGGAGGGGAGGGGAGGAGTGGAAGGGTTGCGGTGGAGGGGAGGAGAGGAGTGGAAGGGTTGCAGGGAAGGGGAGGAGAGGAGTGGAAGGGTTGCAGGGAAGGGGAGGGGAAGGGAGGAAGGGTTGCGGTGGAGGGGAGGAGAGGGGAGGAAGGGTTGCGGTGGAGGGGAGGAGAGGGGAGGAAGGGTTGCAGTGGAGGGGAGGGGAGGGAAGGGTTGCAGTGGAGGGGAGGGAAGGGTTGCAGTGGAGGGGAGGGAAGGGTTGCAGTGGAGGGGAGGGAAGGGTTGCAGTGGAGGGGAGGGAAGGGTTGCAGTGGAGGGGAGGGAAGGGTTGCAGTGGAGGGGAGGGGAGGGGAGGAAGGGTTGCAGGGAAGGGAAGGGGAGGGGAGGGGAGGTAGGGTTGCAGTGGAGGGGAGGCGAGGGGAGGGGAGGGGAGGGGAGGGGAGGGGAGGCGAGGGGAGGCGAGGGGAGGGAAGGGGAGGGGAGGGGAGGGGAGGGGAGGGGAGGGGAGGCGAGGGGAGGGAAGGGGAGGGGAGGGGAGGAGTGGAAGGGTTGCAATGGTGTCTTGTGGTGGGGGTAATGGCTCTCATTGACCACCATCACCTGGCATATGGTGTAAGAGGAAGGGAAGAGGGGAAAAGAACAGGGAAAGGAAGAACAGGAGAAAGGTGATAGGGGAAGGAAAACTGAGAAATGAAGAGAATAAGGGAGGGAAAAAGGGGAAAGGGGTAGGGGGAGGGAAAAAGGGGAAAGGGGTAGGGGGAGGGAAAAAGGGGAGAAGTAGGGGGAGAGATGAAGGGGAGAAGTAGGGGGAGAGATGAAGGGGAGAAGTAGGGGGAGAGATGAAGGGGAGAAGTAGGGGGAGAGATGAAGGGGAGAAGTAGGTAGGGGAAAGGGGTAGGGGGAGAGATGAAAGGGGAGAATTAGGTAGGAGAAAGGGAAAGGGAGAAAAACAGAAATAGGTAGGAGAAAGGGAAAGGGAGAAAAACAGAATAAGGAAAGGAAAAAGTTAAGGGGAAAAGTGGAGAGTGGAAGAGAAAGATTATGGGTAAAGAAGAAGACGAAAAGATATAGAGAAAAAAGGAGGTTCAAAGTTACTTAAAGTGATTATATATGTCCAAATTAATGATGATCTCTGTTGTTGATGGTGATGATGATGAAGAGTTGATGATGATGATGATAATGTAGGTGAAAGTTGTTGTTGTTGTGATGAGGAAGATGGTGATGACGGTCTAACTTTCCATATAATTATAATATACCGTAATCTCTACATTGTGTGTGACCTAGAATAGTTTTACACCGGTCCTGTGTTTGTCATTATTTTAGTTTCAATTATTATTTTAGTTTCAATTATTATTTTACTAGAACTTGTTACATTTACTCAGTTCAGTTCAGTGGGTAACATACAGTATTGACCAGAAATTGCAGACTATCCATTCTTACAAAGCATACCACGAAACAGACCCACCTCGGTATTAGGTGCTGTGTTGCGGCTTCGTCTGGAGGAATCAAGAGCCTTCACTTCGCCGACAAAATCATTCACCGTCCCTTTAAAAATCATCCCATTATCTTATCCCAAAGTCGGTGAAGCGTCAACCCGCTAATTGGTTCACTGGAGCGAGAGCAAACCACTTCAGCACACCAACTACGAATACAAATTAGCCCTTCAAGAACCCTGTATAATCATGTCAGAGAATTGGATGCTTCTGATTCCTCCTAATTATGCCACGAAACAAGCTCCTTCTATATAGGTGGTGTGTCGTGGCAATATTTGAAGGACTCATTTAACTCCATAGTTCTGACTACATCACAGGTTCCCTTAAAGAACACAGCTTAGGACTTGGCCATTTCCTCTCAACTAAAATCTTGCCCATTGTATTATTTTTACTTTTACTTTTTTTTCTTCTTTATTTACATTTTTTTTTTTTTTTTTTTTTTTTTTTTCTAAGGGTAAACTGAACTGACATTCAAACGCTTATACACGGTTTCAATATATTCCTATAAATAGTGTCCAAGACTTTGAAGACATGTTTAGTTCATCATTAGATACTAAGAATTAATTACAAAATAAAGCCTTGTTATCTCGAAGTTAATTAAGGGGTGGTAACAAATTCACCCTTGGTACACACACTCGCAATCCAAAATTTTTATCCAGGTCTTGTTGAAGTGTCGAATCATTTGACATCCTAGACAACGCTTATCCTGTTTCATATTTGCTTGAGATCACTTAATTAATACTCGATCAGGCTATTCGAAGCAAGCCTGGATACATATTTTGGATTGCGAGTGTACATTAGACCGCCTTGATTCCTCTAAAGTATTCCAGAAAACCGAATCAGATTGATAAAAGTAGTAGTGGTGGTGGTCTGTTACTCGGAATAGTTTGGTCCTAGGAATCAGTTGCTCCAGATTAACCAACACTATTATAATTATACTTCCTGTTAAATGACCCTGTGATCGTTTATGGTAATTGGAGGCTTCTGATTCCTCCTAACTATGCCACGAAACACGCCACTTCCATATAGGTGGTGTTTCGTGACGATATTAGAAAGACTCGCTTACCTCCAATTTTCTGACTACATCTCAGGGTCCCTTAAAGAATGACTCACCGTTCTCATTACACCAGCAGAACAATAATCCTTCAATGCTTACCTGGAATATGAAAAATATATCAGTATAGGTAAAAAAAAAAAAAAAAAAAAAAAAAAAAACATAAGAGAGTGGGATAATTATAATGATGTTCAGAAATGCCAAGAAGCAGCTTTATAAATGTTGTTAACCCTAAAATTCGTGCTTCAAGATATGGGACGTCTAAATGTGTGTGTGTGTGTGTGTGTGTGTGTATGTGTGTGTGTGTGTGTGTGTGTGTGAGTGAGTGAGTGAGTGAGTGAGTGAGTGAGTATGTGTGTGTGTGTGTATGTGTGTGTGTGTGTGTGTGTGTGTGTGTGTGTGTGTGTGTGTGCATACCAAGGAGCCCGGTTATCGAGGTCTTCTAGCCACTGGTCAACCCTCACCACGGCCAACCACACGGGCCACACCTGACCCACCCACACCCACACCTAGCCCACCTACATCCTCACCTGGCCCACCTACACCCACACCTGGCCTACCTTCACCTGACCTACCTACACCCACACCTGGCCCACCTACATCCTCACCTGGCCCACCTACACCTGACCCTCCCACACCCACACCTGGCCCACCTACACTTGACCCACCCTCACCTGGCCCACCTACATCCTCACCTGGCCTACCTTCACTTGACTCTCTCACACCCTCACCTTCACCCTCACCTGGCCCGGAGTTCACTTGTTCCACCCTCACCAACGGTTACATTAATGACCACCGTTGGGATACCTGCCACTTCAACACCCGTTACACAGATGGCAACACTGTATATTTATTTAGTAGCTCTGTAAACCCTGTCTGTTGCTTCATGTCAAACTATGTGTCATTATCACAGTACCGGTGCATTGATTAGGAGTAAATGTGTGTGCTCATATGAAAGAGATACGCCTAATTATTCAGAAAAATTTATTATCTCAGCAGTAAAACAATCATATTTTGACACAAAGCAGAAAAAGTCATAGGTCATGATTTGGAATAATGTGGCAAGCAGTTTCGGTATGCCTAACCTATAATAAGATTACAGTGCCCGACAACAATCTGCAAGTTAATTAAGGCTGAAATTTATTTAAGAAGTCCATAGTATCACCTTTGGCTAGCAGTTGAGACAAATTAAAACAAGTGTACAGTGTTAAGGGCCCGTATACTCAGCCTTCACTACACAGGGAAAACTAGAAGAAAGAACAAACATGATGCATATGGCAGGATATACACGAATTCCTTGACTGAGTGAGGGTAAGGGACTACTACCATTTGCGTGTCCTCAATACCTGGAACCCCTCTCGTTTAAAGTGAGGAAACATCCAGGGACTTTATATATTCTCATCCCATGTTTTTCCTAAGAATTGTTCGAGTCGTTGCTCAGAGGCAGATCATAGTGTAGACCAGGGTTGACTATTTACATGAAACTAAGGAGTCCTGCAGAAGTCCTTTACACGTGGCAATAAAAAGAACCCTACAAGTACATTTCTAAACTAATTTCAATAAGTTTAGTCAAGGCAAAGCAACTTTCAACCTGTCAGCTGAGAAATCGGACACATCACACGTAGAGAGAGGCACGGGATGAAAGAAAAACTGGCCCAAGGCATTCATTGTATCACTCTTACGTCATCGGCTGGAGTAAGAGCGTAGTATTTCCTGAGGTCACACAACAAGAATTCGTCCTTGGTGACTGACTGTCTCGGAAAAACTTCAGGATTACCTCATCACATCACGCTTGATTTAAGGTGGTAATTCGTTTTTGTTACATTGGAGTGCATTGATTCTTCCAAAGTATGCCAGGAAACAGGACCAGAAGAGTAAAAAGATAATGGTATTCTGTTGCTTGGAATAGTTTGGAGGATTCAGTTGCTCCAGATTTACCAACACCAAACTTCCCCCTTAACTTGACCATTGACACTTCGAATTGTGATTATGCCAATTAACTTGACCATAGACACTTCATTGTGATTATTACAAACATTAGCAGGTTGTCATTATAAATACTGGGCTGCATAAATAGACAGGTGTAAATGAAAGTATAATGAGTGGGAATTATTAGTGGATAATAATAATTTTCATGTTAAAGTGTTTTGTTTCTTATGCCAAAAAAAAAAAAAAAAAAAAAAAAAAATAGTCTTCATAAATATATTGAAGCATAATATTTTTACAACTCCAAGTAAATAAAAATATTAACGCGTTCCCATCCGCTATAAAAGTAACAAAATGTGTTCGTTATGATTAGAATATCTACAAGGTCAAGATCGACACAATTTCCTCAATCATGTACACTAGTGATACGTAATCCCTGACCAGAGAAGAACGGCAAGCACCAAACATACATACCCTGCATTCGAACTCATCCTCTATATACTGTATATCTATAGGTGTACTGGGTGGGGAAATGAACAATACCAGGCGATTCAAAGCTTTCTCCTCCTCACACTCTGGTCAGAAAGTATGTATCACGAGTGTACCTCCTTGACCCACGCACCGACGATACAAAATTCCCGAAGAAGAACCACACCAAAGTATAATAAGAGTATGATGAGGTTTGGTGACCGAAGACGCCACTCCACAGGGCAGCGACGTCCACCCCAGCCAGGCTTTAGGGAACTTTTATTGTCCATTCAACAGTGCAGCAAAAGTAGCATGTGGATTATTATTAGTTATAATGATACTGTAGTAGCCTAATGATTGCAACCTAACTCATCCCGCAATCAATTAAACGATACTGAATAATTTCTCAGTTTTAGGTTGCTAATTGGAAGTAAAAACTTTAAAAAAAATTGGCACTTTATCATTATGCTTTGATATTTTTGAGGAAAATATAATACAAAGCCGAGCACCTTATGGGTACCTAAATCTTTAATCCCTCCAACACTAAGACACCGTTCAAGGATTAGATGAATTATAATATTGGAACCCAACACAGACTAGACTCACTCAAAGTCATAATTATACTCTGCCAAAAATAGCCCTGTACATGACCCAATCCACTCACTCTCCCCCGACCCAATCTGACCAGAGCTAATATTGACGGAAGGAGATGGTTTCATGCCACACCAAACCACATTAAGGAGTGATAATATACTTTTGGTACATGGCAGGCTACAGATTCCTCCAATATAATACTATGAACCAGACTAAATATTAATGTAAAAATGCAGGTCATTACTCAAGGTTGAAATTCCTTCTCATTGTGATCGTGTAAGAAAATTGGAGCATTCTGATTCCACCCAACTATGCTCTGAAACAAACTCATTTTTAATATAGCTGGTGTTTCGTGGCAACATTTAAAGGACTCTGTTATAAACCTCAAATTTTCTTACTACATCTCGGTGCCCTTAATTAAATGAAGCCTAACTAACCTATGCACAGGAACCTACTAATATAATTCCCTGGACAATGAATATGGTAATCCCAGAAGAAAATGGTAAGAGAGGGAGCCATTCAGTGAGTGAGCTCATAATGTAGTACAGTAGTTACATGGACTGGCCTACCCAACAACATTCCAACACACAGAACAATACAACCCCCCTTCACCCTCTTCCCGAGATGCCTTCCCCTGCACACACACACAGGGAGAGGGAGAGAAAGATTTGACTCCATCTCACTCCAGACACATTAAAACAAAGCCGACCAAAACAAATATAGCTCCCTGTTATTCATTTACACTCGCACATTCTGTGTTTTCGTTCTACTTTGAACAAAATATACAGCTTCTTTAAAAATTCTCTGAAGATCGGCCTCGAATTTAGAATATCCATAATGAATAGAAAACTTCATGTAAAGTCGGCCTCAGGATTTCGTATACACCACTGTGACATCAAGGTTTTGTAACAACTAGAAAATTGTGTATACATTAATTTCCTAACACCAAACTTTTCTAGTAATGTTATTTGGTTAATACTTGAATCAGTCAGCAGAACAATGCCTACAGTATGGTGCAGAATAAATATCCCTTGTAACCAATGCTCTGTGTACGAATTCCTGTGGCCCACTGTACATTCCAATGAGCTTATTCAGTAGCCCAGTCACAAACAGCTTCATAAAGACCACATAAAGAAAAAGGCCTGGTGGTATTGTTTGATATTCATCCTTAGTAAAAAAAAAAAAAAAAAAAAAAAAAAAAAAAAAAAAAAAAAAAAAACACACACACACACACACACACTGACTGGAACGAACGGACCACTGGGCTGGGCTGGGGTTGGAAATATCTTAAGGGGGAAATTTTGGTGTTGGTAAATCTGGAGCAACTGAATCCTCCAAACTATTCCCAACAACAAAACACCATTAATTTTGCTATTCTGGTCCTGTTTCCTAGCATACTTTGGAGGAATCAAGGCACTCCAATGTATGTACCAAAAAAAAAAAAGAATTACCACCTTAAGGGTAACTGTACTGTACCTTGTTGTCGGGGAACG
The DNA here is from genome assembly GCA_033782935.1 of Petrolisthes cinctipes. NCBI lineage: Eukaryota > Metazoa > Arthropoda > Malacostraca > Decapoda > Porcellanidae > Petrolisthes > Petrolisthes cinctipes. The sequence goes on from JAWQEG010006170.1 coordinate 8,769, forward strand.
AACAAAACTCGACCCCTTCATAAAAGTCTCATATATTAACTGATGTCTGAAGGGCGGAAATGTACAAGACCGAATAGTAGTACTGTAACCCTGAGGCATTTCCCCAGATGGAAGGTGGGTGGTGAGGGTGGGGGTAGGGGAGTAGGGTGTTGGTGGGGGGTGGTAGGGGTAGGGTGTTGGTGGAAGGTATAGGGGTAGGGTGTTGGTAGGTGGGAAGTATAGGGTGTTGGTGGGAGAGGAGGGAAGTAAGGTGTTGGTGGAAGGGTAGGGGTAGGGTGTTGGTGGAAGGGGAGGGAGGAATAGGGTGTTGGTGGAAAGGGAGAGGTAGGGTATTGGTGGAAGGGTAGGGGGGGGGTATTGGTGGAAGGGGAGGGGCACACACACACACACACACACACACATACACACACACACACACGGCCCCCCAAGGTAAAACACAATCAAGCCACACGGAAGGAACCCTACTATACGCCCTCTGGATACAAGTGGTGTTGGTGGCTGTGTGTGGTGTTGGTGGTGGTGGTGGGTGAAGGTGAGGCAGGCAACTAAAATATTTATGAATGATATAAGCATGAACGAAGACCATCCTATAGCCATTGACGAACCTGTAAGTCGAGGGGGGAAAGAAAGTTGTCTATAGTAAGGTGCGACAGCAAGAAAGAGGAATTTGATGAGAAAAGAGGATGAATTAGAATGAAAGGAGGATGAAATAGGGAGGATTGATCTGAAGAAGACCAACCATCCTATAGCCCTGGAAGACCCTGTAAGACGAGGGAGATAGAAAGTGGTAGTGAGGTTGAACAGCAATCATGTTGAACTGGGCGGAGAGAGAAGACAGACATCTTTTGCCATTTGTCAGTGTCGTATTCCTGTCCTTGTATAGTTAAACGAGCTTTTAGTGTAATTGAATACAACTCCAGATGATGAGATTATGTAGTACCGTGTCTCGAATAATAACTAACTCTTCATTTGGTCTTGTACAAATCCTAACTGGAGGCTACTGATTCTTCCATACTGTGTTCGGAAACAGTCCCTCAGTAGGGATGCTGTTTTGTAGAGCAGATTGAAAGAAACGGTAGACTCCTATTCGCAGACATCATCACACTCCCTCTATTCTCTTGTTGGTGAATTGGAAGGTCTGTGATTCCTCCAAACTATGCCATGAAACAAATGACATTAATGTTACTTTACTGGGGAATCTGTTTCGTGGCATAGCTTGGAGGAATCAGTAACCCTCTAATTCACCAACAAGAGAATCTCCCCTTCAAGGCTCCTCAACCTGCTGTTCTAGGGCACATTATATTTTTTAAATGGATATATATTTCCAGGCAGCCCGGGAGGTATGACACCAATGGCCAACTTTTCTGAGGCCAACGATGTACGTGTGTTTTGGTCTGGGTTTGGTTTTATTAGTGTTAAATGGCCTGCAATCATTATCAACATCTAGATGGATATTTTAAAAGTTCCTTCATTTTCGTTGTGAGTTATTTTAGAAATTACAAAAGACCTCTGTTTAGGTTATTATTCTAAAAAAAATAATCTGATTATAATTAAGAACTATAACTTAGCGGAAGACTCTTTTATACTACTCGATTTAAGGTAATTTCCTTTTGCTTTCCCTCTTATATATTGTAGTCAGAGTCAGCGAATCTGTGGCTGTTGATTCCTCTAAACCTTGTCACGAAACAGATTCCTTCAGTGTAGTTAGTGTTGTACGGCAATGCTTGGATAAACTAGTATCCTTCAATTTCTCAACAATATCGTGTGCTCTTGAGCCCTATCACACAACGGGTACTTAATTACAATTGGGTCATACCTTAATATGATTTTTGTGTTATATTTCTTGTCCTTCTCAGCTTCTCTGCCTTAGGACGGCCTTCAGAGATATTTAGATCTTCTCTCATTAGTCTAATATGATAATACCTAACACTTAAGACATTCTTTACGGAATAACTGAAGTAAATCTAATCTTTGGATATCAAAAGTGTCACAAAAAAATTTTAATCAGGCGTTACATAAGACAGTGTTAAAAAGATTGCAGTCTGATGTACACATGTATTAACTGGTTGGTTGGTTGGTTGGTTTGGCTGTCGGTCCAACTGTGGCCTACCTTTTTTATTACTGAACATTATCGCGAAATTAGAAGCAATAAAAACCCCCCAAAAAAAAATTCTTGTGGGATTCCTGGCCCAGGTGGTGGTGGTGGTGGTGGCTGGATGGTTGGTTGTTATGGTGATAGTGGTGGTAGTGGTGGTGGATGGTTGGTTGTTGGTTGTTATGGTGATAGTGGTGGTGGTGGTGGCTGGATGGTTGGTTGTTATGGTGGTAGTGGTGGTGGTGGCTGGTTGGTTGGTTGTTATGGTGGTAGTGGTGGTGGTGGTGGTGGTGGATGGTTGGTTGGTTGTATGGTGATAGTGGGGGTTGTGGTGGATGGTTGGTTGTTATGGTGATTTGTGTAATGCGTCCTCTGGTGGTCAGACTATGATGGTAATTCTTTTTTGGTACATTGGAGTGCCTTAATTCCTCCAAAGTATGCTAGGAAACAGGACCAGAAGAGCAAAAATAATAGTGTTCTGTTGCTTGGAATAGTTTGGAGGATTCAGTTGCTCCAGAATTACCAAAACAAAACTTCCCTCTTAAAGTGTCGTTCGCTCTCCTACTTCTGGTTAGGGGACCCCAGGACTCTGAACAGGTCAACAACTCTGGCTTGAGGATGGAGGATGAAGGGCGGAGGTTATATAAAATTAGGGGTCTTGTGTGATGGGACTCTTTATATTCGTGTTTCAAACTTGCGTATTCTACTATCCATATATGTAATAAGATTTAAAGTTGCACGCTACATTTTCATCTTTCCAGGATTTTATTTCTCTCAGTCTCAACTTGTTCAACATTTGCCTTCGATCAAAATGTGGTGGCGTTCCATGTATAAAATAATAATCCCTTATTCTTATCTATGAATGTTTGCTTTGATGTAAAAAAAAAAAAAAAAAAAAAACTCATTCATCAAGATAACACCAATACACTGACACTGACTGATCTTTGACAATTTGTGATGGAAGGTGGCACTGAGGCCTAAGAATTCTTTGAGACAACACTAACCCAATCCCAACCTCAATCTTACTGACTTTAACCGAATCCACCTGATATTATAGTAAGTTATTCTGACATGAACTATTCAACCAAACCCAATTCAATATAATCTGACATATCAAACTTATTTACATTCGAAAGATAAATAAAAATGTCTAAAACCCCACACACAATTATTGAGTATATGCTGCCAGTCCCAAATCAATAAGGAGAAGCAGACAAATGTTTGTTTTCTCTATATTATTATACTGACAATGTGCCAAAGTAAATTAGTAGGATTGAAGAAGATGAACGCCTTTAAAAACAACATATAAAGTTTTTCTCCGGGCATCGTAACTCAGTGAATAATATTCCCTCAAACAAATTCCCAGGATATATTATGAACACTAACTTTTCATTTTTACAGCCACACCCTCACTCATTAAGGCATATCGACTGGCCTCTGGGTCAAGACCATGCCCAAATGTTGTCTTTGATGGAGAGTCACGGGCAGCAGGGTGATTATTTCTGTCTCTTCAGTTTGTTTAAGGACCCTGTGATCGTGTATGAGAATTGGAGGCTTCTGATGTCTCCTGACTATGCCATGAAACGAGCCCCTTCCATATAGGTGGTGGTGTTTCGTGGCAATATTTGAAGGAATCACATACCTTCAATTTCCTGACTACAACACAAGGTCCCTTTAAAGTTCCTCTGATCTGCTCTCCTCTCCGACCAACGCCCCTCCTCGTCTTGCCGCCTGTGATACGGGTCTTTTATGTCATACTTGATTTTCCGTGGTGAGGCTGACAGAATAATACTCACACACGAAGGAAGCAGCTTATGTAGTCTTCTCCTTTCTCTCCTCCCTGTGTCGGTATCAAGGCTCAGATCTTTCTCATGTTCTCTGTCGTAGTAGTGTCTGTGAGTCTTCTACAGCTTACTTCAGTCTTTAGCCAACCAAAAATTCCTCACAGCTCATCACCACCTACCTACTTTTCTCTTCCTCACATATCAGTCCCTGTCTCATAACTCTACAGATTCTCTTCCTCACACACCCTCATCTGTTTACTCCTTCCTCTCTACTCTCGCACACACACACCTTCTCTTCCCAATCCCTCTTTTCCCTCCCTCCTTCCACCACTACCAAGAATCTCCTTCTCACCACCTGACCTCAAATCCATCTACATCATCCCTAAACACCCCAACAGTCATTCACACCACAAAACCCTTACTACCCATTATCCATAACCAATACATACATTATTTTGGCTGCCCCCGCTAACTACCACTTGCCCAGGTAAACCCTCGCCTTGTCTCATCATTCACTCGCCACCTATTTACAACAACAACTAAACCATACCGTGCCCTTTTCTATGCCTCTTCTTTATATTCTTTTTCTCGTCTTTTCTCTTCATTCTGCCAGTCGTTTATCCTCTCCCTTTCTCTCGTCTCTCCTCATCTTTTTCGTCCTCTTTTTGTTCTCTCCTCATTTTCTTCCATCTTATTTCCACCTTTTTATTTCTCTTCTCCCATCTCTTCACCTGTCTTTCCCACCTCTTTTTTCTATTTTCAATTTGCATATGCTCCTTTCTTTTATAACTTCCTTCATTTATATTCTTCGTTTCCTTATTATTTTCCAGTCAACTTCCTCACCTCTCTTCTATTTCTTTCCGTACTTAAGTATTCACTCTTCTTCCTCCTCACTTCTTTTTTTCTGCTTCCTCACTCCTTATTTTTCATCTGTTTTCTTGACTGTCATTCATATTCTTATATATTCACTCTTCTTCCTCCCAACCCTTCATTTATCTGCTTCTCAATTCATTACTTTTCCTATTTATTCTTCCCTTTCATTCGCTTCCTTCTCATGTAGTCACTCTTCTTCTTCCTCCTCCTCCTCCATTCTTTTTTATATGCTACTCCGCTCCTTACTTTCCTCCTCTCCTTTTTGTCTTCCCTTTTCATCCCTTTCCTTCCATTAGTCACGTGTTACTACAGTACTATTATACCTCCATAGCCAACCTTGTTTCAGGTCCCACTCTCACATCAAACCCCATTTACACTCTCTTTCTCTCTCCCCTCCACCCACACACCAACCAACCAACCCTCTCTCTCACCAAAACATACCCCCCCCCCCCACTCCTCTGTCTTTCTTCCACCCACCCACCAACCCAGATCTCTCTCTCTCCCACCAACCCACCCACTCTCTTTCTCTCTCTCTTTCTCTCTCTCCCCCACCACCCACCCAACACCCCATCTCTCTCTCTCTCTCTCTCTCCCTTCAATCCCCCCCCTCTCCCCCCCCTCTCTTTCGCTCCCACCACCACCACCACCACCAGCACTCTCTCTCCCACCAACACACCCTCTCTCTCTCTCCCTCTCTCTCTCCCTCTCTCTCTCTCTCACTCCCACCACCACCACCACACTCCCATTAGCCTCCTCACCGCATATCCATTATCCTGGCTGGTCACCCTCGTCCCATTCCCTCCCTCCCTGACTCCACTTAACTCACCTTCCTCTCAACACGGCCCACCAGACACACACACACACACACACACACACACACAATGACACAGACCTACAGACACACACACACACACACACACAATGACACAGACCTACAGACACACACACACACACAAAACACACACACACAGACACACAGACACAGACACATAAAGACAGATACACACAAAGACACAGACACACGCACAAAAAAAAAAAAAAAAAAACACACACACACACACACATACAGACTGGCACACACACAGGCACACAAAACACACACACACACACACACACACACACACACACACACACACACACACACACACACACACACACACACACACACACACACATACACACACACACACACAAACAAACAGACTGACACACTAAAACATTTAAAACTCACACATTTAACAGATACAGAGATTGAAAAACAGATATACAGTGACAATGAAAATGCTCTTTCTATTTACCATTTTTCTGTGTCTGTCTGTCTGTCTGTCTGTCTGTCTGTCTGTCTGTTTTTCTCCCTATCTTGTTCGTTCGTTCACACACACACACACACACACACACACACACACACACACACACACACACACACACACACACACACACACACACACACACACACACACACACACACACACACACACACACACACACACACACACACACACACACACACACACACACACACACACACACACACACACACACAGCTTATGATCATCTGCCTCCTCACATTATGATCCACATTCCTCCTCCCTCAACTTCCCCTCACCCTTACCCCTTTCCCTTCCCTCCCCTCCCCTCCCCTCCCCTCTCCCTGTATCATTATCTTCTCTCCTACTCAATCAACTACCACTCTCTTCTCTCTTCTACCCTTTCAACCAAGTATATTATTATAGTGTCTCTTCTCCTTTCATTTTTCTCAACCCTGCTCCACTGTCTCTTCTTCTCCTTTCGTCCCACTCAATCCTTCCATCAACTATACTCTAATTCCTCTTTCCTATCTTTTTCATCCCTCCTGCCAGTTTTACTCCTTATAAATAATGAACAGTGTGAAGATAAGTAGGCTGCATGATACGAAAAGTACAATGGGTGACGAAAATAGCAATGAATTGGCTGTATGTGTGTAAACTGGAATCTAAGACTGGTTGCATGGTTCTCTGGTTTGATAAGGTGTTGGTCAGTTAGTTTGAGTCTTTCACCACCACGACCACCACCACCACCACCACCACTACCGTCACATCACACACTCTTTCACCACCACCACCACCACTACCGTCACACCACACACTCTTTCACCACCACCACCACCACCACCACCACTACCGTCACACCACACACTCTTTCACCACCACCACCACCACCACCAACACCGCGTCACACCAAACACCCTTTCCCTCGCCTCCAGACCTAATCATCAACATCATTCACTTTCACCAACACCCCTGCTGTACCCTTTGCTCCTATATATCTCGTACACAGACATCATTCACCCCTTCAGGACTTCAACACACAACTATACTTTATTGTGTTGTATGTCCCGTCTAACACCACATTTCGATAGTGGAGGAAATACAAAATCTAAAATGTCTCTCTTTAATCAAATACACCAATCCATATTATCTACTTTCTTATATTATCTTCTTACCTTCCCACCTCCCTCTTCTCCCTTTTATAATATTTCCAGTTCTATGAGGTTCTCTCACTCCTTTAACAACTGCTGCCATTTTTCTATCTTATACACCTTCGACCCATCCATACATCCATTCATCTATCCTTTTTACTACCACCTGTTAGAACCCTTCCCATCCTCACACCTGCCTTACCCACACCCACAACCCCATCATTATTTCTTTGTTCCCTCTTTAATTCCCAATGTATCACGCTTTCTCGCTTTCTATCATCCTTTCCTTTCGTTAACTTCAATATCTCTTTCTTCTTCCTTCCTTTCATTTCACCGACACCTGTTGCTTCCCTTCTCATATTCACACTTGCCTCACACCAACACCCACGCCTCTTTCTCTATTTCATTAGCCCTCCAGAACAATTTACTCCCATTACCTTCCTTCTTCCCATATTCCCACCCTTTCACCGTCTTATTGTCCCTTCCTTTCTCCCTCCCTCCCTCTGCCTCTTTCATCAGCCCTCTAGAACAAAACACTTTCCTTCCTTTCCTCCTTCCCATATCCCAACCTCTTCTCTCTGTTTCTCATTTTCCCTCCCTCCCTCCCTCCTTCCCTTCCTCTGCCACCTGTTCCTTCCCTCCCCATCCATCCATACATACATACACCTGCCTCAAACCACCACCATCACCACCACCACCACTCTACTCTCTTCTCTTCTCCCTCATCCCACAACACACTCCCAGTCAGTCTCCTTAGGTTTTGACAGCCCCAACAGACCAAACCAACCATCCACCCACCCTGGACCACTCGGAGCTTTCCCTTCCCTACAATCTTCTAACCTTCTCATTCTATATAACCCTCTCCCTCCCTTTTTTCATTATATTTCAACAACAACTTGTCTTTCTCTCTTATTGTTTTAAAGATTTCTCACTTGGTTTGTGCTATTTGTCTTTAGTTTCTCGCTCTGTCTTCCTTCTCGTAAATCACTCTTTTTTTTTTTCTTTTCTTTTTGTTCAATTCTCCTTTTTCCCTTTTCGTCAACCAACTACATTCCCTCTTTTTCTCACGTCCTATTATCCTCTTCCTCTTTTCTTCATACGTTCTAAAAAAAAACACACACACACACACACTCATTGCCTAACCTAATGTCACCTATGTCCTTCCTCTCTTTTCATTGTGCCCACCTTCTCTCTAACTGTTGCTTCCCTCATTTCTACCTTCATTCTTTACCTTCTCATCACTCCAGTACCCTCCCTACTTTTCCAGTCCATTCTCCTTCTTCCTTCATTATTTATTGTCGTTCCTCTCCTTCCTTCATAACCCCTTTTCTTTAATTCCTGCATTTATCTGCCTCCTTTCTTTAATTTATCACTTTTTTATGGAAATTCTCTTGGGCAGTCATTTCTAATTCTGCTACGTGTGTTTTTCTTATGTAAGGTTTTGCAAGGAAGGAAGGGGGAGGGATGAGAGTAAACACTTAAGTATCCTTTGCTATCGTTTAATCCGAATTAGGTAACTGGATTTTTAAACTATGAATTTTATTAGAATAGTTTTACCTCGTTTTAGAGAAGAGTTTCACGTTCCTTCCCTCCTCTGCTGCTGGCTGTGTGATTTTATATATATTAAAACAATATAAATTATATATATATACTGTATATATGGGTCTCGAAGTAGGCTAACACTGATATATATTTTTGAGCTAGTTGGTAGTCGACTTGTACATCTCGAGGCGGTGTATAGACAGAGATATATGGAAACCCTTATACTATCTGTCATTCTGTAGGCTGGGCTCTCTCCGTCTGTCTCTGTCTGTCTGTTGGTCTCTCTCAGTCTGTCTCTCTCCGTCTGTCTCTGTCTGTTTGTCTCTTTCAGTCTGTCTGTCTGTCTCTCTCCTTCCCACACACACTTCCGCCAATCCTTTTCTCCCACTTCCTTCCACCCTTTGTCTTACCCCTTCCTCTCTCTTCCACCCTTTATCCCCCCCCCCTCCTCTCCCCCTTCATCCCTCCTCCCCCTCCCCACCTTGCTCCCTCCCTCCACCCTATATTTCTCTCCTTTACTCCCCCTTCCCACTCCCTTCCACCTTTTGTCTTCCCTACCCCCTACTCCCTCCACCCTCCCTCTTCTTCTCTCCATCTCTCCCAGCCCCCTCCCCCTCTTCCCTACCCCCTACTCCCTCTTCTTCTCTCCATCTCTCCCAGCCCCCACCCCCTCTTCCCTACCCCCTACTCCCTCTTCTTCTCTCCATCTCTCCCAGCCCCCTCCCCCTCTTCCCTACCCCCTACTCCCTCTTCTTCTCTCCATCTCTCCCAGCCCCCCAGCCCCTCTCCCCCCCCCCCCCCGTTCTCTCCACCCCGGGCGGGCCAGGTCCTCCGTGGGCAGCAGGCTCCCAGGGTGTGGGTCTCAGCGGGGCTCCACAAACAGAGGGAGCAAGTCCACCACCTCCTCTAATAAATAACCTCCGACCGCCCCTCCTTCCTTCCCTCCCTCACCTCCATCCCTCCTTCCATCTTATCACATCTCTTCTACTCTCCCTCCCTCCTTCCCTCCCTCCATCTTATCACCTCCCTTCTTTTCTCCCTCCCTCCTTCCCTCCCTCCATCTTATCACCTCCCTTCTTCTCTCCTTCCCTCACCTCCATCTCTCCCTCCTTCTTACCTCCCCCATTCCCTCCTTTCTTCCCTCCCCCACATCCATCCATCCATCCCTCCTTCCATTACGCCACCTCCCTCCCTCTCCACATAGACTTCTCATCTCACCTCTCTCTGTCTGTGTGTCTGTCTTTCGGTCTGTCTGTCTGTACTCCATTCTCAGTTTGTTTCTCTGTCTCTCTTTGTGTGTGTGTGTGTGTGTGTGTGTGTGTGTGTGTGTGTGTGTGTGTGTGTGTGTGTGTGTGTGTGTGTGTGTGTGTGTGTGTGTGTGTGTGTGTGTGTGTGTGTGTGTTTCGTTCTTTTCATTCTTTCCCAACATTTCTTTCTAATTATTATCTGTCACTTCCATTCTTCCTCTACATTTTTTTTTCAGTCAGTTTAACTCGAAAATTTCACCCTTTGCATCAGCCTCCCTTCCAGAAATTCCTGTCTTCTGATTTTCTTTATTCCCATTTCTTGCATCTCCTTCCGTATTATTTTTTATCATATTTTTTTGGCCCCAAGCAAATTCTCATAAGCAACTTGTTTCCAGGCCTTTCCTCTCCCTTTCCTCTTCCTCCTCTCTCTCTTTCTCTCTTCCCTTTCCTCCTCTCTCTCTCTCTCTCTTCCCTTCCTCCTCTCTCCCTCTTCCCTTCCTCCTCTCCCTTTCCTCTTCCTCCTCTCTCTCTCTCTCTCTCTCTTCCCTTCCTCCTCTCTCAATCTTCCCTTCCTCCTCTCCCTTTCCTCTTCCTCTCTCTCTCTCTCTCCCCTTCCTCCTCTCTCTCCCTCTTCCCTTCCTCCTCTCTCTTCTCCCCTCTCCTCCTCATACACCTGTACACTCTGGGTCAATAGTTCGTTCCCAATCATTAGATATCGAAACAAGAGTAATGAATCTCCAAAACTTATGAACCATGATGTTGACCTTTCTTACCACAGTCGAAATGTTTACAGTCTCAGGTGGATTTTTTTTAATACTTCTAACTACGACTGTACCTTCCCCACCCACCAACCTACCCACCCACTCACTAACCCTACCTACACCTGTGTCATATCATCCAGCAACCACTCACCCATCCAGCTGTCTGTGTATGTCTTTGTGTTCCTATCTTTTTCCATACACTCCCACCCACTAACCTCTTCTCCATATCCGCATCTTTCATTCACAAACCCTCCTCCTATCTTAGCCTTCACTGTCTCCCTGATTTCCATACATTTAGGGATATATATATATATATATATATATATATATATATATATATATATATATATATATATATATATATATATATATATATATATATTCCTTCTTTTGACTGCCTCCTCCTACCACTAACAGAGTTCTTGATCTTTTCTCGTTATCCTTTTCTTCGTCTGTCTGATTCTTCTCTTCCCACTGTCTCCCCCCCCCCTTCTTTCTTTCATTCTTTCCCTCGCTCCCCTCCCCTCCCTCTCTCCCTCACTCACTCACTCACTGGGACAACCTTCAACACCACCCACGACCTTCTCCTTTTGGCTTCCTTCCTCCCTCACTCCCTCCCCTGCTGAAACTTTGCCTCCCTCCGTGCCCTGTACAACTCCCAGACACCACACTCCCACTTCCTTGCATCTCTCTCTCTCTCTCTCTCTCTCTCTCTCTCTCTCTCTCTCTCTCTCTTTTCTGCACTTTCTTCTCCCCTCCATCTACCGTTTTTCACTTCCTCTTTATTTTTTATTCTTTCTTTCCACTCTCTCCATTTTCTCCTCCATTTTCTCACATTCTTCCCTCTTCTCCAATTCCTTCCCACTGTTGTCATTCCTTTCCTCTTCTTCTCCTATCACTCCCTATTTTCACTCTTCTTTCTTTATCACTTTGTTCTCTCTTTATCTCCACTCTTTCCTCCATTTCTTTCAGCTTCTCAGTGTATTTCTATTTCCCATTCCCTCTTCCACTCTTTCCATTTACAGTTTCAATTTACACGTTCAATCTTTCTCATCTTTTCGATCTTCAATATTATCATGCTATCCTCTCCTTCACTTCGCTTCTCTCCCCTTCCAGCCACTTCCTTATTCCCTCACTCCCACCTACGTCACATTTCTTCGACTCCCTCCCCTTTCTCCTATTCTCTCCCCCTTCTCACTCCCCCAAAGTTGCCTGTGTCGTCTTCAGGGGGTCCTTGTGAACACCTCCAGACAACTGAACCCACGAGGACTCAACTGGGGGAACCTAAAAAAAAAAAAGTCTCCCTCAACCCATCATCTCTTCCTGCCTGCCTGTCTGTCTACCCACCTACATACTCAACTTGCAATGCGTCCAAGTCTCCACTGTGCCCACACCTCCACCTCAGTATTTCAGTCCCCCTGGTCCACTAGGGGTCAATAATTGTGTCCTGATTCGAAGCACAACAAGAATCTCTACCAGCCTCGCATCCCTATACTAATGAAACAGGTACCTTTATTCGAACCACGGTAGGTAGAAATTTCAATTGGTCAGAACCTAGTGAATAAAAGCGAGCCATTTGAATGAATCTTACGAACCAATATTGCAGAGTTGACAGCCATAGTTTCAGATCATTTTTCGAAGTCATCTCATTGGAAGGTGTTGCAGGACTATTGACCATGACTGTACCTTCATAATTTGCACAAACTCTGTTCAGAACATTATCGTCTTGTGATACCCAAGAGTCAATCGTTTATACTAATTTTATGTGATGATGCAGAATTATTTTGTAATAATCTGAATTTTAACTCCTTAGTTGAGACATATTCAGAAACCTTTCCCCTGCATTCATGAGTAATGTTTTGTGGTCTATTTGGAGTTCTACCGATTCTTGCCAAAAGTATGTGCCAGAAACAAATCACATCCATTTACGAATAGGGGAGGATCTGTTTAGCAGCATAATTTGAAGGAATAAGGACACTCCAAATCGACCACAAAAAATGTCCCCACTACACTACACGCAAGGTTACAATATTTTAGAGTAGATTACACATACGAGTAAGCTTAATTAAGGTGGAAATTTGGTGTTGGTAAATCTGGAGCAACTGAATCCTCCAAACAATTCCAAGCAACAGGACACCATTATATTAGTCCATCTGGTTCTGTTTCCTGGCATACTTTGGAGGAATCAAGGCACTCCAATGTAACAAAAGCGAATTGGAGATAGCCGCATACAC
>JAWQEG010006171.1:0-115681 GCA_033782935.1 Petrolisthes cinctipes
AGTGTACTGTATTTGGAGTGTAATGTTAAGGGGAGAGTATACTTTTGTTACATTGGAGTACCTTGATTCCTCCAAAGTATGCCAGGAAACAGAACCAGAGGAACAAAAATAATGGTGTTCTGTTGCTTGGAATAGTTTGGAGGAATCAATTACTCTAGATTAACCAACATAGTTTTCCAAATAGAGTAAAAAACGAATGGAACATATTACCAGAACAAGTGGTGTGTGTCAAAAATATACATAACTTTAAAGAAAAATATGATAATTGTGTTTTAAAATACGGGACATTACGAGCTTGACTCAATCCTGTAAAAATACAAATAGGTAAGAACATACACACACACACAGGTAAGAACAAATAGGTAAGGTAAGGTAAGAACACACACACACACACACACACATACAAGCACACACACACACAAGCACACACACACAGGTAAGAACAAGTAGGAAGAACAAATAGGTAAGGTAAGAAAACACACACACACACACACACACACACACACTACACTCACACACACACAATACACTCACACACACACACACACACACAGGTAAGAACAAGTAGGAAGATCAAATAGATAAGGTAAGAAAACACACACACACACACACAAATACACTCACACACAATACACTCACACACAATACACTAACACACACACACACACACAGGTAAGAACAAATAGGTAAGAACACACCCATTTGTTTACAGAGGTCCAGATGATCCAAGAGCCTGGCGTGTAATAAACAGTGTGGAGTGCAGCGAACCATTTGAACGATATGGTTGGCAATGGATTAACATAAAACTGAGAGGTAATGTAACGAATTATTATTTGTTATGTATCTTATAAGGGGATAGTTAATGTAATGAAGTATTTGTTATGCATTTTATAAGGGGATGGTATACTTTTGATATATTGGAGCACCTTGATTCCTCCAAAGTATAAGGGGATAGTATACTTTTGATAGATTGGAGCGCCTTGATTCCTCCAAAGTATACCAGGAAACAGACCCACATGAAGAAAAATAATGGTGTTCTGTTGTTGCCTGGAATAGTTTGGAGGAATCATTTCCTGTATGAAACTAAAAGGTATTTAATTCTGTGTTATATAAAATTGAGGTAATTAATTCTTTGTTATATAAAACTAAAAGGTAATTAAATCTCTCTCTCTCTCTCTCTCTCTCACTCTCACTCTCACTCTCACTCTCACTCTCACTCTCACTCTCACTCTCTCACTCTGTCTCTCTCTCTCTCAGTAATATTAATACAGTGTCAACAATAATGTCACTAATATAAACAAGGATATAATTATAATCTCTATTCCTTTTTCTCACCAGGACAGAGTTTCTTGTTACATCAAATAAGGAAGATGTTATGTGTGTTAATGGCTGTGTGTCGTGGGTTGGCTTCCCCTCACTTCATTACTACAACACTCACTACCCACTATGTTGATCTGCCCAAAGCACCAGCCATTGGACTTGTACTGCAGGATCAACACTTTCACACTTATAATAAAACTTATGGAAGTGATGGAGTTCATGAGGTAAATACTAAAATGGATGTGTTTTGTTATATTATTATTATTAGTATTGTTATTTTTGTTGTTGTTGTTGAAGTTCCTCAAGCTGTCTGGCCGAGCAGCCCCGAGCTCCTGAGGAAGGTCATGGCCTGAACCGGGCTTTCCCACAGTGCCCTCAGAGAGTGTATGCTGTGTTGTTGGCGAGTGTGGTTGTGTGCGTTGCAGTCTTCAATAATGTGTTTAATAAAATGGGGTGCTGTGTTGCATCCCGGACAGGCATCCGCAATGGCTCCATCCAGCCTCTTCTAGTATGTTAGAAGGGCCGGTTGGTGGCCACACCGCAGCCTGGCCAGGTGGACTCTGTCCTCACGAGGAAAGGAGGATTCGGATGGGTGGATGTCAGGAGGTTGTGCATGCAGCTGAGTGTTGTTTTTGAGTGTTTGGATGGATTGATGAGTGATTTGAGTATGGATGTATTTCTGGAGATTGGTTTGGGGTGGACAGGGTGTAAGAGATGATAGTATTTGTGTATGGTATCATGTACTGGGTATTGTTTTAATGTTCCTTGGCATGTGTGGGTGTTGTGCCATGTAGTGTAGTGGATGGTGTGGGTTTGTGGAGGCTGCAGCAAGTGTTTGTGTGCCTCTCATGTCAAGGTGATCCTTGATTTTGAGGACTTTGGTTTCATAGTGTAGGTGGTCTGTAGGTGTGGTAGCTGTGCAGCCTGTGATTGTCTTTAGGGCTCTGTTCTGTATGGTTTGAAGGGTGTTGTGATGAGTCTCAGTGATATTTTTGTTATTATTGTTATTATTATTATAATTATTTTTATTGTTATTATTATTATTATTATTGTTATTGTTGTTGTTGAAGTTATTATTGTTATTGTTATTATTATTATTATTATTATTATTAAGTTGTACTCACTTTTCTCGAGGCAAATTTTTTAAATAACTATTAAATTTACATTTTTAGTCAAAGAACAAAATATTTCATTAAAATACTGAATAGTAAATTTAACTCTTTCCTTATGTAGAGAGAGAGAGAGTATATATATATATTAATTTTTTTAATACAGGAGTGGTGTGCATGATAGAAATTGTAAGTTTATAGGATTTGATTGAGTTATATATTTTTCTTCCTGTAATAACAACAACCAATGTAGTCACTGGTTAATTTATTTATCTATTTATTTATTTATCTATTTATTTATCTAATTATATATTTATCTATTTATATATCTACTTATATATTTATTTATTTCTATATTTATCTATTTATTTAAAGCCGCTGATATGGGATGAAGCTGAAGAAGAGATCCAAAAATTCTGTGATGAAAACATATACGATTCGATTATGAAGAAAGAGATGGCTGATAATGTTATGTTGAAATGGATGTCATGTCAATACTACCATGACTATCAAACCTACTCACTCAAACACCAAGCAAACAGAATCAGGTTAGTAAGTCAAGCAGAGTCAGGTTAGTTAGTCAAGGAGTCAGGTTAGTTAGTCAAGGAGTCAGGTTAGTTAGTCAAGGAGTCAGGTTACTTAGTCAAGGAGAGTCAGGTTATTAACCTGACTCTGCTTGACTTACTAACCTGACTCTCCTTGGCTTACTGACCTGACTCTCCTTGACTGGTACCAGTGAGGGTGTTTTACGACGTTCGGTGGCCTTATAGTTAGTGCTTCAAACTCAAATAGAAAGAGTAAATATTCTCAGACCCCAGGAATATTTATTAACTGTAATTTCTGTTTGTCTACAGGATATAAACCATCAGAGATATCTACAATGGAAGCATCTCAGTGAAGAAGTAAACAAGGTTGATGGTGATGAGTTTACAGTGTGAGGTAATAACACAACAACAGTCTAAACACCAAAATAACGCACTTTGAAATAAATGGTTTACTCATTAGGAATGAGGTGAGAGTAACTTGTTGGTGAATTGGAAGGTCTGTGATTCCTCCAAACTATGTCAGGAAACAGATGTCCTTAATGTTATTTTAATGGGGGATCTGTTTCATGGCATAGTTTGGAGGAACCAGTAGTCCTACAATTTACCAAAAAAGAGAATCTCACATTATTTGGGAAACTGTGAAATTAAATACGGTAATACATAGTTTGAATCCCCAATTGTAATGTTGGCCAAGGCTAAGACAAGAGGAAAAAATATACATAATTATCATCCAAACCCTATTTTCTTATTCCTAATTGGTTGGTGGCAGCTCTGTGATCATTAAAAAAAGAAAATGTAAAATATATTCTGTACCAGTAAAACAAGATAGCAAACACACACACCTATATTGAATGATCATGGCATAGTCACCAGGAATTTATATCATTTATAATCCTCTCTCTCTCTGTAATTACAAAAATTGGGAGGATGCTTAGTTATGGGGAAATTCTCTTGTTAGTTAATTGGATGGTCTGTGATTCCTCCAAACTATGTCAGGAAACAGATGACCTTAATGGGGGATCTGTTTTGTGACATAGTTTGGAGGAATCATCAGTAGCCAACCAATTTACATGTACTATCAAAAGAATTTCCTGTTCTTAAGGGAGGAATATGTTGTTGTTGATGTTGTCCCTAGTCAGAATGGCCTCCTGCCCCACAGACAGACCCCTGGTACACTCTGGTCACAGTGAAAAAACAAATTAAAGTAAAGGAGGGGCTGCATGGCCCTATATGCCTGGGTTACTGAAGCACATCCCAGGATGATGGGACCACAGCTTACTGGACCAGGGAGTCTGGGGGCCTCATTGGGGGGAAGGTCTTTGATCCCGGGCCCAAGTCCACGTTACCACAAGAGCTACAAGTGGGGCCGCACCTTCCATGAGACCAGTCCTGAAGGCACCATAAAGGTGGAGGGAGTTTACACTGCTGTATATAAAGGCACCATAAAGGTAGAGGGAGTTTACACTGCTGTATACAAAGGTGGAGAGAGTTTACACTGCTGTATACAAAGGTGGAGGGACTTTACACTGCTGTATACAAAGGTGGAGGGAGTTTACACTGCTGTATACAAAGGTGGAGGGAGTTTACACTGCTGTATACAAAGGTGGAGGGAGTTTACACTGCTGTATACAAAGGTGGAGGGAGTTTACACTGCTGTATACAAAGGTGGAGGGAGTTTACACTGCTGTATACAAAGGTGGAGGGAGTTTACACTGCTGTATACAAAGGCATAATACACCCCGTGTGCTGGTGGTCCACACACCAATAAAAAAAGAGACTGGTTGCAGTACACCTCAAGTTTTTTAATCCGTGTGGACAGATCTCGTCAAATCCACTAGAAAGTGACCAGACCCTACAACAATCTTTATTCTAGCCCTGTGGGGGATGGCAAATATTCACAGAGAATATAGTCAGCCAACCTGGGCAGCTGTTCTGTAAGTGAAAAGTTTTTCTTATTTACGACAGGGAAGAAACAAGAGGTGATGTGTGTGAAATGAATCTAAGTGACTTTCCACACAACCCCTTTACCCCTGTAGAATGACCAACTTATCATAACTAACTTTTTCCATACCCCTAACACATGTTAAGAGGAAAGTACAGTACTGTACAGTGTTGGTAAATCTGGAGCAACTGATTCCTCCAAACTATTCCAAACAACAACAGGCCACAATTATTTTTGTTAAATTGGTATTTCTTTTCTGGCATACTTTAGAGGAATCAAGCACTACAATGTACCAAAAGTGTATTGTTCCCTTAAGTTGGAAGTGCAGTGTTGGTAAATCTCGAGTAACTGATTCCTCCAAACTATTCCAAACAACAGAACACCATTATTTTTGTTCATTTGATCCTAATTCCCTGCATACTTTGGAGGAATCAAGGCACTACAATGTACCAAAAGTGAACTGTCCCCTTAAGAATTATTTTCACGCCAACATGACAACAGAAATCTTAATTCAACTCACCACATGAATGTTTGAAGACTTCGGCAAACCTCCGTCACTCAGAGACAGCAGCTGGGGTTACACGTCATAGCGACTCTTTGTTCACTCCATAACTTTGTCTTGGATTTGAGCAGCCAGCCTCATCACTAAATTTAAGGGGGTGCGGGAATAGGGGGACAGGCTTGGGGGGTGCGGGAGTAGGGGACAGGCTTGGGAGAATTTTGGGGGGTGCGGGAGTAGGGGGACAGGCTTGGGGGGGTTGTTAGGAGGTTGCGGGAATAGGGGACAGGCTTTCTACCCACCCCAAGCCTGTCCCCCTATTCCCACACCCTCCCCCCGAAGCCTGTCCCCTACTCCCGCACCCCCTTAAGGGACCCACGTGATGTAGTCAGAAAATTGGAGGTTAGTGAGTCCTTCAACTATTGCCAAGAAACATTACCTATATTGAAGGTGTTTGTTTCATGGCATAGTTTGGAGGAATCAGAAGCCACCAAGTCTCATACACGATCACAGGGTCCTTAATGCTTGTCTTGTTGAGAATTTTTACATTTTCCTTCATAGCAATTTTATTAGGACACAACATATTTTTTCTTCTGCAATATCAAATTTTTTTTTTTTTTCTTTTAGGACACTTGGGGCCAGCAATAGGAAATGAAAGGCACAAGGACATTCCTAAAAATTTTGCACGAACACTGAGTAACCATTGAACGTAACACACAGACACTTACAAACATACGAGCGAATGTATTATTTTCCCAGCGGCACGAAAGGGTCTGGTAGTGATGTGTACAAAATTGATGCACTGTACAATTATTCAGAGTCAAATTTCAAAACAGTGTTGCTGCTTTGTGTTCCGTATTATTGTTGTCAAATTTTAACATTCTATATCACTGATTCTATGAGTTTCTGATGAGTTTAATCACTTGTGTACAGTTATTCACAAAATTCAAAGTGTAAATTTTAAATCGCGATATATCACAATTCTAACGTATATGAGTAAAAAATAGTAAAAATTTATCTAAAGAAAGAAAGAGCTTCCATCCATGGAACTCATTGGAGATTTACATAAGATATACTTTACTTAAGGGGGAAGTACAGTGTTGGTAAATCTGGAGCAAGTGATTCCTCCAAACTATTCCAAGCAACAGAACACCATTATTTTTGTTCATCTGGTCCTGTTTCCTGGCATACTTTGGAGGAATCAAGGCACTCCAATGTAACCAAAGTGAATTACCACCTTAAAAACTTGCATGACATTCAAACCTTCCGTCCACAATTCATGAATAGAGAGAAACTGGAAATGAAAAATCTTGATAATTTTTATTGGATGATTATAAAATTACATATTGTATACATTATTTATAAATTTATTTTTGTATAAGTATGACATTACAAACACCCTATTTCCATATACTGTACACTCTCTTGTATAAACAATTCCCTTCTAAAAATTACTTGACTCATTCACTCAAATAATTCATGTGATGGCTACAGAAATTATGTCTAATTAATAGAAAATTATATGTTTAATTAACAGAAAATTATAGGATGACGATGATGTTTATTAATTATAATTATATTATTTGTTTATTTTTAAATCATATCACAAACAAACACTTCAGTCATACAAACTAATGAAGCAATAAAATTATTATTATAGTGTGAAAATATTTGTATGGCAACCCACTACTGTATGTCTATGAAACAATGTTGTATTGTATGCAAGAACATCCATGGTGTTCACTATGGCATGGTACTGGTACGATGACTGTGTTGTTTGTCTTATGGAGTTGTTGTACAGTCACAATCAAATATCTACCAACACTTTCCTTCCATCGTGCAAATAAATCAGTATATCAAAATATAATCATACAACAACAACACCTTACGTCAACTCAACCCCCTCAATTAAATCAGTATCATATCAAAATATAATCATTCAACACCTTACGTCAACTCATCCCCCTCAATTATTATTATTATTATTATGAGGTGCTGCAAAATCATACACGTGTTGTTCTTTATTTACAACGATGGAAGGGAAGTGTTGGTGGATATTTGATTGTGGCTGTATCGGCACAAAGTTATCATCAACACCACAATGTGTCGTCATAATATCAACCAAAGTTTAGTGTCAGCCTTTTGTGTTTTATCCAACATCATAATTCTGTTGTGAAATATTCATAACTTATATAATTTTTACTGACATGTGAAGTGTGGCACCAATTCTGTTGTGGATATATTCTTAACTTATATTATTTTAATTGACTTATTATTCCAACTTTTTTGTGTCTTATCCTACATCATGATTCTGTTGTGGAATATATTCATAACTTTTATTATTTTAACTGACATATTATTATTCCCACTTACTTTGACTGATTTGTGAAGTGTGGCACCAATATTAACTTACCACCTTTGTGCATGAAAACAGTTCAGATTCTATAGACATTTTTCAAGTAGATCAACGGGAAAATATATGATGTGGTTTGTGTAATAGCTTGATTCATAGTGATAATATTATAAGCAATACTTTTTGACCTGCTGGTATGTTTGTTACTCAACCAATAAAACCTGTTTGTAATGGGAGAATTAAGGTGAGATTCTCTAGTTGGTAAATTGGAAGGCTACTGATTCCTCCTAAATATACCAGAAAACAGACAGATGCCCTCAATGGTACCTAGAGGGGATCTGTTTCATGGCATAGTTTGGAGGAATCACAGACCTTCCAATTCGCCAACAAATAAATAATCTCCGCTTAAAGGTGGAATAGGAGGTCAACAAAAGAGAAGTTCTGTATGGATTTGGTGATTATATCTGTATTTAGGAAAAGTTCTGTATGGATTTAGTGACTTACAGTATACAGTATCTGTATTTAGACATTTCTATACACAGGAGAGGCCAATGGTGTGGGCCAGTAAGACGAAGGAACACTCGGATAGTGACCCACATTTTTTTTATACATTGCAATTATCAAAGTTGTGACGAGTGTGTGTGTGTGTGTGTGTGTGTGTGTGTGCGGGGCGGGGGCGGGGGGTGTGGAGTTCTATGTTTGGGCATTTTGTTTGGGAGGGTGTGCGACGTGACAAGGCTACCTCCACGCTGAAGGCCTCGTATATGTATGTATCAAAGTTGTGTGCCGAACTTCAAAGATGCAAATCATACTTTACTGGTAACCTATGTATGCCAATATAGTATAAAGATTTTTAGTATAGGACCTCATTCAGAACAGCAAAATGTATCACTGTAAACCCTTGACATATAATTGAATAAATACTTGTATCCACCATCACTTCATTTTACACTCACTCCCTCATTGAAAAGAACTAATAATTATGTTTACCCAGGCTACTGTTATTCATTACTATACAGACTAAGTGATTTACTGAGCGTGTGTTAAAAGGATAGTATATGTGTGTGTGTGTGTTCCCAGGCTTCTGTTATTCATTACCATACAGACTAAGTGATTTACTGAGCCTGTGTTAAAAAGATATTGTGTGTGAGTGTGTGTGTGTGTTCCCAGGCTCTTGTTATAAATTACCATACAGACTAAGTAAGTGATTTACTGAGCCTGTGTTAAAAGGATACATGACCTAAAATTTAATAATCTTTTATCTGATACTATAATTAATAATCTTTTATCTATACTGTATTTGATCTATATTGTATTTTTATCTAAACTGTATATTCTCTCTTATTTATTTCCAAGAGTTATAAAATAGTACAACCCTAATGTTAAACCCCTTCATCTCCATTTTGTTGTTGTAATCTATACGGAAACTAAATGTGTATGAACTTAATGAATGTAATTTGTATTTATAGAGAACTAGTGGTCTAAATAATTCTCTGGTAGAAACTCTGGCATACTTTAATGGCAAAAATAATAATAATAATAATAATAATAATAAAAAAATCATAATAATAATAATAACAACAATAACAATAATAATAATAATGCTAATAATAATAAAAATAAAAATAAAAATAATAATAATAATAATACTAATAATGCTAATAATAATAATAATACAAAAGGTAATATTATATCACTTACAGTGACTTGAAATTGCAATAAAAAATCTATACTATATATTTCCAAAATGTTGCCTACTGTGCTGTATGTATTATAATCTAATTACAAAACATTATTATTTATACCTGTTATAACCCAATAAAAATAACAAAAAATATCACATGAAAATATTATAATGTAGCAAAGACCTGTCACACTAAAGGTCGTATGCAAGAACACATTGATGGTGTTTACGATGGCGTGGTGCCGTTACAACGACGCCATCGACACACCTACACAGTCATCGTACAGGTACAGCCACAATCAAATATCCACCCACACTTTCCTTCAATCGTAGTAAATATCTTGGTAATAAAGAACAATACATGTATGTATGATTTTGCAGCACCTCATAATATTAATTGAGGGGGTTGAGTTGATGTATGGTGTTGTATGATTATATTTTATATGATACTGATTTATTTGTACGATGGAAGGAAAGTGTTGGTGGTTATTAGATTGTGGCTGTACCCTGCCATTGTAAACACTGTGGATATTCTTACATACATCAATAACAGACATGACAACTGCACCAACAATGTCTGTATTACCTACATACTTTGTGGTCACCGGGGAAGATCAGCTAAAAGTCTTATGTCCATCCATTCTGAAACAGTAAGTCATATATAAAATACATGTTTAATTATTTAGTTAACTGGTTTCCATCCTTTCTGTTTATCATTTAGATCACTGGGATGGTCCTTATAAAAACTAAATTTTTGTCTTAGTTCCATGACTTTGACCTAAGGCACCAAAGTGACCAAAACAGTGTCATTGGTCAAGGAGAAATTGACCCAAGTCCTTAAGTCTCATCCTAAAATCTCACCCTAGTTAAAACACCCTGAGAAGTGTTTTATGTTCTCATCTAGAATCTGACAACACCATCGTCTTCAGAAATATGTCCTCTATTATATGGAATTATTTGATATTAAAGTTGCTTGATAATTCACTGAAAAAATCAGTATGGAATAAAAAGTGGTATAACCATTTATCGTCCCTTCTTGAATTTTACTCAAATTCTTTAGCATATTTCTTTAATTATTTTGAAAAATTTTCAACACAGTGACAGAGAACCAAGTAAGTATTAAGTGAAATAAGTGAGGTATGAAAAATATACTGAAACTGGTACGCCTCGCTTCTTGTGAGGTAGCTACAACAGGAAGGAAAGTGAGCAAAAGTTATAGTTTGTAGACAGGCAGACAGTAATAATATTTTACTGTCTGCCTGTCAACAAACTACATTCTTTGTTCACTTTCCTTCCCTTTGTAGCTACCTCACAAGTAATGAGCCCCACCAGCTTCATGTGTGGCCAACTGTACAATGATTATATATTGTTGTGAGGAGAGGCTATATGTGTTGTGGTGCAGAGATGAGCGGGACACGAAGTTGTCTGTAACCGCTGACCAATCAAAAATAAGCTTACACATGCAGTTTAGGCTTCAAATGTAAGCTAGGAATAAATGGAGTATTGTATCTCTTGTGGTGTTTGTCACACTGCTG
This sequence comes from Petrolisthes cinctipes, assembly GCA_033782935.1. Lineage (NCBI taxonomy): Eukaryota > Metazoa > Arthropoda > Malacostraca > Decapoda > Porcellanidae > Petrolisthes > Petrolisthes cinctipes. The sequence goes on from JAWQEG010006171.1 coordinate 10,988, forward strand.
GTTGTCAGAAATGGTGCCTCCATAACAATCACCTTCCTCATTCCATAAAGGCATCATGAGGCTTTCTCTCCCTCCTATCCTCAATTTCCACCAAAAATGTTGAGGTTACAGAATCAATACACATACTGTGCTACTCTCAGGCAACACTCTTATATACAAAATCATTCATCTTCCTAAATACTCTTAACAATTATATTTACTCTTTCATTTCTAATGCCATTATTCTTTTCTGTATTTAATGAAAAGAATATTGGATGAAAATTAATGTTGTTTTGTGTATATTTACCATAAATACTTGTTACTCGGAGGCGAGTCACTACAGTACTACACTTTTTATTTTGGTACTCCACTGTGGGATAAGTATCGGTATACTATATGAGAAAAACTTACATACTCAGGTGTGTAATATCAAGCTCTATCTATTACTTGAAAAAGACAGAATTTGCCTGGGTAAAACTTGAAAAAATATTACTTCCGTGCAGGCGGCAAGGCGGTGGCAGAGTGGATAAAGTGACGGACTGCAAATAGCAAGGGCCCGGGTTCGAGTCCACGAGAAACGTCTGGGGTTTTTCAGAGGTGATCTGATGGGTCCAGTTGTTCGTCAAGTATCCTGGCTACACCAACACGTCAAGAAAATATCCCCTACATCGTCGTCAACTCACAACATAGAAGATGCCAGACCATATTCCAAGATGCTGTGAGTGACGGTGTAGCTGCTGCCCTCTCCTGATAGTGATGTGTATAAATAAGGTGTGGTCATCTAGTGTGTGTGTGTGTGTGTGTGTGTGTGTGTGTGTGTGTGTGTGTGTGTGTGTAACTCCTCTTGTCTCCTGATAGTGATGTGTATAAATAAGGTGTGGGTCATCTAGTGGGACAGAAGAAAAGCTACGGTACCAACATCACCACCAAGCTCCACTGTCTCATCTAGTGCGACACCCAATAATCTTGGGGCCTCACAAGAGTCACAGGCTACTGACAGACACCCTACAGTCCCGAGGTGGAGGTATAAAAATAAAACAAAAAAGCAAAACCTAACCACAAAGAGTTGCCGTCCGTAGGGAATAAGTATCGCCCACATCTTTGCAGGCAAGCACACTTAAGGGACTATGTGATGTAGTTAGAAAATTGGAGGTAAATGAGTCCTACAATATTGCTACGAAACATCACCTATTTGGAAAGAGATTGTTTCGTAGCATGGTCAGGAGGAATCAGAAGCCACCAGGTCTCATACTCGATCACAGGGCCCTTAATGGCATTATTGTACTCATATAAATACATACTATACAAAAAAATTTCGTGGCTTATGTCAAGAAATTTTGTCAGAATCAAAATGCACAAACTCTTCAAACATGAATGATTAACCAGACATACATTCCTGGTGGTGTATAACTGAGAACAGAGTGGCCAGAGGGAGGGACGGCTCTCATCTAAGTATTTCGTGTGCTGATTTCCTGGGTCAAGAAATTTTGTGTTCCTTACCAAATAATTATGGGTTTACGTCTTAACAAGAAACTCTCAGCTAATGAGGTCTATATCAGACAAAATTCTTGGCTTATAATGTACAGTTGAGCAAGTAGAAAATGCAAGAAAAATATGAGTGTATATGTTAATATCTTTCAGTTCTTTGTAGTAAATCCTGGTATTTTTATCAATGAATCACTAAGTCTCTAGAACCAATGTAAAGTGGAATGTGACTCACTGAAATTTAGAGTGGTAGCCAGATGTGGACATATACACTCATATTTTACTTGTACTTTCTACTTGTTCAACTGTACTATCAAAGACAAAACTCGTGTGGCTGTCTTGTCCAATGATTTAATACAACTTGTGAAACATAATGAAAGCCACACCACAGTAATGTTCGTGCCCAGTATGTTTAGTCCTCTACCATATATTTTCACCAGATTTCACGACACGACTTTTGTCTTTGATAGTACACTCCATGCTTAAGGGGAGTGTATACTTTGGGTACATTAGAGTGCCTTGATTCTCCAAAGTATACCAGGAAACAGGACCAGATGACAAAAATAATGGTGTTCTGTTGCTTGGAATAGTTTAGAGGAATCAGTTGCTTCAGATTTGCCAACACTACTCTCTCCTTAATCTACATACAGCTCTAAAAATGATGAAGAACCCAAGTTGGAATACGTTTACATAAATCTGAATGTATACTCACCAAGACTGAGATAAACACCTTGCACTGCACCCACTCTCTGCCCAATATCACACGTGCATTACTCGGGGTGTGCTGTAACACAAACATAACAAAGAAACATTAATAGAAACTTGGTAACAGGAATCTATAATATAATATCCTATTGCTGTAACACAAACACAACAAAGAAACATTAATAGAAACTTGGTAACAGGAATCAATAATATAATAACCTATAAATTACAGGGAGGTTCTTTTGTTGGTGAATTGGAAGGTCTCTGGTGCCTCCAAACTATGCCATGAAACATATCCCCCATTAGTAATATTAAGGTGGTAATTAATTTTTGTTACATTGGAGTGCCTTGATTCCTCCAAAGTATGCCAGGAAACATGACCACATGAACAAACTTAATGGTGTTCTGTTACTTGGAATAGTTTGGAGGAATCATATGCTCCAGATTTACCAACACTGAACTTGCCCCTTTAGGTTGTCTGTTTCCTGGCATAGTTTGAAGGAATCTGTAGCCCTCGAATTTACCAAAAAGATAATCTCCCCTTAAAGAAATGGTATACTTTTGGTACATTAAAGCACCTTGATTCCTCCAAAGTATTCCAGGAAACAGGACCAGCTAAACAAATATAATGGTGGCCTGTTGCTTGGAATAGTTTGGAGCAATTATTTACTCCTGATTTACCAATACTGTACAGGGTGGCAAACAATGAAGGCCTCCTCCTCCTCCTCCTCCTCCCCAGAGTAAACTAATCATAATAGTAAAAAAATGAAAATATCAACAGATACAGTAACACATTTTATTGTTGGTGTATGGTAAAAAGTTCAGTTTTCAATGTTCCCTCCATTGGTGTCAAGAACAGGTTGAAGACGAGTAGGGGAGAAAGACAAAAGTGACTAAAAAAGCTGTGTGTTGAACTCCATTCCCTGAAGCAAAGTATCGATGTGCTCCTCCATTTTGGTATGACTAAATTGAGTTGCTTGAAGTTCAGACTGCATCTTTTTTTCAACATGGTGTTTCAAGATGGATCCAATGTTATCACAGACATTCAGATTGGGAGAATCACTCGTCATTATCAAACAAGTTAATGTTGTTGTCCTTCAAAAGGTTCTGGGTTTGAAGCACTTTCATGCACGGTGCTTTGTTGTGCAGAAGGTAACCCAAGTGACATCCACAACATTTTCAGGGTCTTGAAGAAAGGGAATGACGAGCTCTGTCAAGATCATCTCCCGAAAATAATCCCCATCCCAACTTTGCCCCCGAGGCTTATCACACATCATCCACCGCGCAGTGAAGACGACAAAAACACCAACACATTCACGACTTTCGATCAATTCATGAAGACGTACTTCATCTGGAATCTCAACCAGAGTCAGTGACCAGATTCTGTCATTCTGAACATTTGGTCTCCTCATGACATAAACAGAAAATTCATCACTGACCAGCACATGGAGGAAGCTGCCTTCATCCCACTCTCAAAAAACCACAAACTAAAGACGATCTTCCATACTCAGTTGGGTTTTAGAATCTCATGTCATGCCTTCACACCTTGTCTTTGATGAAACAATTGAGTAACTTCCAGACTCCTAGGTTTCCCACAATGTTGTTGGATTTCTTGGCTAAGTTTCGTGCAGCTATTCTTTCGGTGGCAGGATCCCTCAATGACAATGTCTTTTGACTCCTGAAACAAAACTTCCGACCTGCCACCCACAAACTTAGCTTCACAATCGTCCAGTCTCTTGTTCCACTTACACTCAACAAATTCCTTGGACCTTTCGAGCCATAGAGCTAAACACAACTGAGATATAAAGGAGGCACCGGCGCCACAGACCTCACAAAATGTAACAGGTACAGTATTCACCTGGCAGAGGGGGAAGGGAGCTATCATTGTTTGGTATCCCTTACTATGACCTTAAAAAATCACAGGATAATTCAACAACACACAGTACACATGTCGACTCACTCACCTCTTGCCCATGATCCAGTCTATCAGAGTGGATGAAGTTCCTTGAGCTTCTCGAGCTGGAAGGAGATAAAATATAATGCATGTTAATTTACTTTTCCAGTGCTAAGGTAGTTTTGTATATCACTATCCAACTAACAATATTTTAAGGTGGAAGTACAGTGTTGGTAAATTTGGAGCAACTGATTCCTCCAAACTATTCCAAGCAACAGAACACCATTCATTTTGTTCATCTGGTCCTGTTTCCTGGCATACTTTGAAGGAATCCTGACACTCCAATGTAACAAAAGTGAATTACCCACTTAAGGCAAAATATTAATAATTAATATGAGAATTTTTTAGATAGTAATACTGTACTATAATTACTAATCATAATTTAATAAGTACTATAGTACCAATATATAATAAAGGGAAGTACTTTACCTGTATAAAATTTGTCAGTATAAACAACAACAATACAAACAATGGAATGAAGCTTAAAAGGAAGGCAGACAAAAGGGAAGCTAACTTTAATTTTTTTCAGTCATTTTTGTATATTTAGTAACTTTTGTCATGGCTTTATTGGGTGAGGATTAAGGTGGTAATTCACTTTTGTTACATTGGAGTGCCTTGATTCCTCCAAAGTATGCCAGGAAACAACAGGACCAGATGAACAAAAATAATGGTGCAGTGTTGCTTGGAATAGTTTGGAGGAATCAGTTACTCCAGATTTACCAACACTGTACTTCCACCTTAACCAGAGTTGATGAGTTATGTCCAATTTCTGGGTGTGATATCCAAAAATATAAACATGGAGAAAGAAATATTATAATAATTGCATCATTATTGTAAATATTGTATCTTGACAAAGTGCTTAAGGACCCTGTGATTGTGTATGAGAATTGGAGGCTTCTGATTCCTCCTGACTATACCACGAAACACACTCCTTCCATATAGGTGTGTGTGTTTTGTGGCAATATTTGAAGGACTCATTTACCTCCAATTTTCTGACTACATTACAGGGTCCCTTAAATTATTTCTGTACTGAAGATGGTAAATGTTTGAAAAGTTATAAATGAATTCTAATATACTCTACCTTTTCGATACAATAAAACTTAAAAGACTGAATATATTAATGTTATTTTTTACCATAATAGTACATAAAGATTTTTAATCTAAATTCTAATACAATATACTGTAGTTTATTCTATACAAGTTAACTTAATTAATTAAATGATTGAAATAGTAATGTGATTTTCTACTGTAATTATACATAACAAGAATAAAAATAAATAAATAAATAAAAATAAAAATAAAAACAATAGCAATAATAATAATAATAATAATAATAATAATAATAATAATAATAACAACAACATAATTAAAATAATAATAATAATAATAATGATAATAAAATCCAATATATCTTACTAAGTGTATAGTCGGCATGTCTAGTGGCAGTGGGTGTAGGTGGAGCAGTGTGTGGTGTGAACATTGGGGTAGAGGAAGAAAGACCACCTAAGGTAAGGCGCCGCCCACCACTGCCCCCAGACGCCACCTGTAGACTGGTGAGTGCCGCCTGCTCCAGGGAGTCGTTCAGCTCGCGTAGCTCGGCCAGTCTGTGGAAACGACATGACAGGTATTAATTAAGAGGGTATAGAGCACAGTGTTGTTGTTGTTGTTGTTGTTGTTGTTGGTGGTGGTAAATCTGGAGCAACTGATTCCTCCAAACTATTCCAAGCAACAACAGGCAGGACACCATTATTTTTTTTTATCTGGTCCTGTTTCGTGGCATAATTTGGAGGACTCAAGGTGCTCTAATGTACTACAAGTGTATTATATCCCCTTAAGGAGGAAATTTTGTGTTGGTAAATCTGGAGCAACTGAAGCCTCTAAACTATTCCAAGCAACAGAACACTTTATTTTTGTTCATCTGGTCCTGTTTCCTGGTATACTTTGGAGGACTCAAGGCACTCCAATGTACTAAAAGTGTATTATCCCCTCAAGGAGATAGGTAATATACTTTTGGTACATTGGAGTGCGTTGGTTGCTCCAAAGTATGTCAGGTTACAAGACCAATGAATAAATATAATGGTATCCTGTTGCTTGGAATTGTTTGAAGGAATCAGTAGCTCCAGATTTACCAACACTGTACTATCCACTTAACAGAGGAAGTGTAGGAAAGTAATTTGATGGTTAATTGTACAGTTGAGCAAGTAGAATGTGCAAGACAAATGTGGCTGTATATATCTTCACCACCACCCAAAGTTCAGCCAATCACGTTCCACTTTACATTGGCTTTGGGTTCCCAGTGATTAATTTATAAATATACGAGGGCTTACTACAAACAACTGCCAGATGTTTCCATATACAACATTAATTCTCTTGCACTTTCTACTTGCTCAACTGTACATACACTAAAATCAGTACAGTGCTATTTTCCATTAGTATGCCTATTCGGAGAAAATACAAAGATGGAACAAAAGAATGAGCATAGTAAAATACTGTTAACAAAACAAATATGTCCCTCTTTTAATTATACTATTTCTATACTGTACCATTTCCTTAAGGGACCCTGTGATGTAGTCAGTAAATTGGAGGTAAACGAGTCCTTCAAATACTGCCCCGAAACATCACTGATATGGAAGGAGCGTGTTTCGTGGCATAGTCAGAAGGAATCAGAAGTCAGAAGCCTCCAATTCCCATCCACGATCACAGGGTCCTTAAGGTAACAATATGGTCGTCTGTTTCGTGGCCTAGTTTGAGGGAATCACAGACACACCTTCCAATTCACCAACAAGAGAATCTCCCCTTAAAGAACACCCTGAATTCTCTTCCACTCTTCTTATGGGTGTGTAATGTAGTCACAATAAAATATCAACCAACACTTTCCTTCCATCGTGCAAATAAATCAGTATCATATCAAAATATAATCATACAACACCTAATGTCAACTCAAACCCCTCAAATAAATCAGTATCATATCAAAATATAATCATACAACACCTTACGTCAACTCAACCCCCTCAATTATTATTATGAGGTGCTGCAAAACCATACATGTGTTGTTCTTTATTACCAAGATATTTACTACGATGGAAGGAAAGTGTTGGTGGATATTTGATTGTGGCTGTACAGTCGGCCTCAAGAATGCATTCACAGAGCATTCGTTACAAGTGTCTTTATTCTGCACATACTGTAGGCGTTGTTCTTCTGACTGATTCAAGTGTTACCCAAACAACATTACTAGAAAAGTTTGGTGTTAGGAAATTAATGTACAGTCGCGGCACATAATCCTTGACCAGACTTCCCCTTACACTCTGATCAAGGACTATGTGCCACGACTGTACTAAATTTTCTAGTTGTTACGAACCCTTGACGTCATAGTGGTGTATACGAATTCCTGAGGCCGACTGTACAATAAAGGGTTTACTGTACTGTACACATATTCATTACAAATATTACAATAAGGGATTACAGTACCATTAGTCATTAAGGAGAGATTCTTTGTTGGTGAATTGGAAGGTCTCTGATTCCTTCAAATTATACCATGAAACAGATCCCCTATTAGTAACATTAAGATGGTAATACATTTTTGGTACTTTGGAGTGCCTTGATTCCTCCAAAGTATGCCAGGAAACAGGACCAAAAGATAAAAAATAATAGTGTTCTGTTGCTTGAAATAGTTTGGAGGATTCAGTTGCTCCAGATTTACCAACACAAAATTTCCCCCTTAAGGTGATTTGTTTCTTAGGACAGTTTGGAGGAAATGGTAACCCTCCAATTAAAAAAAAAAAATCTCCCCTAAGATACACAGAAAAATATGAAAGAGTAAATATTATAATCAAAATAATATTGGTGTGGTACTTTTGGTCGAGGGAAGGTGCAGGTGAGACTGGAGCGGGCAGCTGGTGGCTCAAACTTAACTCTCGACTCAACTCTTGTGTTTGTCTGAGGGAAGCACTTAGTTTGAGCTGGAGGGCGTCTCTCTCCTCAAGAAGCTGCAATTAGAAACACGTGGTAATAATATAATGATATCTTACTAATATATGTAAGAGTGTAAATATATGTAAGAGTGTAAATATATGTGTACAGTCGGCAGCATAAATCCCATCCCATGTACAGTTGTCAAAAAATGTATTGGAACTCCCCGATACGGTATATAATTATAGTTAATCTAAATGTAAGGGTGGTTCCAATACTTTTTTTGCCGACTGTACTTAATAATGCTAATATGACCAGATAAAGTAATTGCATTCTGAATCCATTTTAAATTTTAACAACATATGTAATTTACCACATGAATAATATGTCTGTCTGTCATCTCTACATTTAAATAGTGTTACAACATCGCTAGGCTCATACTTACACAGGTGGAAATGAAGTGAATTAATCCTGCCTACTGTACATGTATATCATAAACACCAATATAGTGATGTGTATAAATAAGGTGTGAGTCATCTAGTGGGACAGAAGAGAAGCTACGGTACCAACATCACTACCAAGCTCCACTGTTTCATCTAGTGTGTGTGTGTGTGTGTGTGTAACTCCTCTTGTCTCCTGATAGTGATGTGTATAAATAAGGTGTGAGTCATCTAGTGGGGCAGAAGAGAAGCTATGGTACCAACATCACTACCAAGCTCCACTGTCTCATCTAGTGTGACACCCAATAATCTCGGGGCCTCGCAAGAGTCACGGGCTACCGACACCCTACAGTCCCGAGGTGGAGGTATAAAAAATGTAGACTTTACCATCTTATATACATTTTACATCTTCTCAAAAACCCTTACTTGGAAAGGGTCATTATCATGTTTCTAAATTGCCATCTCGTCTACACTTACTCTCATACACTTATTTTTATCTACTTTATATTGCTTAACTTCCCTCTTCATGTACAGTCGTGGTCAATAATAATCATCCACACATGGGTGTCTCAAACAATTTACTGTCTAATGTTTTCACGTTCACATATGATGTTATTTTTAAGTAGGGTGTAGCTGTTTGTAGTAAATCAAAAGATGGTACTTAACATTGTGTGTGTGTGTGTGTGTGTGTTATTGTTTTATGTAGTGTGTAGCTGTGTGTAGTAAATTAAAAGATGGTAGTTAACATTGTGTGTGTGTGTGTTTGTTTTAAGTAGTGTGTAACTGTTTGTAGTAAATTAAAAGATGGTACTTAACATTGTGTGTGTGTGTTATTATTTTAAATAGTGTGTAGCTACTTGTAGTAAATTAAAAGATGGTACTTAACATTGTGTGTGTGTGTTATTGTTTTAAGTAGTGTGTAGCTGCTGCTTGTAGCAAATTTAATGATATGGTACTTAACATTGTGTGTGTGTGTTATTGTTTTAAGTAGTGTGTAGCTGCTGTTTGTAGTAAATTTAAAGATATGGTACTTAACATTGTGTGTGTGTGTGTGTGTGTTATTGTTTTAAGTAGTGTGTAGCTGCTGTAGTAAATTTAAAGATGGTACCTTAGTAATCTCAAGTGAGAGTTGTTGACACCTCAGGTCCCGTAGATGTAGTGAAGCCAGAGCTGCCTCCAACTCAGTAGTGGCAGTGGAGAGGTCAGGTATTCTCCTCTCACCTTCTACTTCACTTCCACTCCCACCAGCCAGTCTTGCCAAGGAACTCTCAGCTGTCTCAACCTGACCACAGAAAACAAATCTTATGAATTATGAGGAATTATTAGCTGGCCTGGAAAATGGAGGTTAGTGTAATGCAGTTCAGAGTATTTTAACTTAAATATTAACTTAAAAATTAACTTAAACATTTTGTATTGTATCGTATCCTATCAATTTAATGGTATCATATACAATCTAATCCTTTTAACTTGGTAACCTTGGATTCTCTTGATTGTAAATTGGGAGGCTAGTGAATCCTCCAAAGTATGACACCAAACAACAGATCCCCTATTAGTACTACCACTCTCTGTGTGTGTGTGTGTGTGTTCCCTTGTATCGTTTCTCTTTTATTTCTAGTTTTTTCTTTGAATCAATGTGATGTGTACTCTCTCTCTCTCTCTCTCTCTCTCTCTTTCTCTCTCTCTCACATAGTTAGGAGGAATCAGTAGCCTTCCATTTCTCAGTGGTACAATGACTCAACAAGGCAGGCTCCCATCTAGGTACGTTTGGCCACAGGAATTCCTACACAGGTAATTTAGAAAGAGTCATCATTATTCTGGAAGTACTGCAGTGAATGGCCAACCAAATGACTTCATAATTGCAAAACAACAAACCTAAGATGACATTGTATTGCAGTTACCTTGCATTACACATTCTGTTCGCTGTAATCCCTCGAAAACAACAGTTTGTGTATGAAATCTTGTGGCCAATAGTACAGTCACGTTCAATTATTTATCCTGTCAACACTTCTGAATGAAACGGCCTTGATAAATTATATGAATCTATGGCCATTGGTCTCTGTAATAATGGTTCATAAGATTCACTCAAATGGTTCACCGTTATTCATCAGAGACAGGATTTTTTATGGTGACTGTACAACAACAAAAAAGTATAAGTCAAACCTGAAGCTGTAGTTGGTTATTGAGTTCTTGGAGCTGCTCAACTTGATTCTGAAGGTCTTCTATTCTCTCGACTGACGTTTCCTCTGCCTGGTCATATTGGGTCAGCTTAGTCTTCATCGCTGCTATCTCTGCCTTCAAGTAGGCAAGCTGTCGCTCCTGACCCTCAATGGTGGTGTTGTTGAAGTTGATTTCCTCAGATTTTTTGACCAGCTCGTCCCTCAACAGCTTCTGCATCTCCAGGTTCTGTTCCAAGACGTTGCTGACCCGGGCGGCCTTCTGCTTGAAGTCCTCCGCCTGAACCTCCAATGCAGTGCCCTGTGGTGAAGAATTGGTATTGATAAATGTACAGCAAAAGAAAGACAAGTTTGTAAATAGGAATTACAGGTAACTCGTTATGATTAATTTCATGTTTTTTAATACTGTATAGGAATTTTATAGTATATAATCATATAGTAGGAGGGATGAAGGGAAGTACAAGAGGCAGGTGGCAAGTGGAAGATTAAATGACACTGAGTACAGAGAGGTATATAAGAGGAGGGTGGGTGAGGTGCTGGAGGATGCAAGGCTGAGTATGGGGGAGGGAGTGGGAGTGAATGATATGTATGAAATGTTTAAGACAATAGTATTGAAGAGGTAGTGGGATATAAGTCACAGAAGAGGGGCAAGAAAGGGAGTGCTTGGTGGTCAGAAGAAATGAAAGATGCCGTAAAGGAGAAAAGGAAGGCATATAGGAGAACATTACAGAGGAATGTGTCGGAAGAAGTGAAAGAGAGGTGGAAGAGAGAATATAATGTATGTAAGACACAAGTGAAGCGGATGGTGAGTGAGAGTAAAAGGAGAGTGGATGAGGAGTTTGGCAGGAAATTGAGTGAAAAGTTTAAAGAGAACAAGAAATTATTCTGGAAGGAGGTTAAAAGAGAAAGAGAAGGAAAGTCTGGTAGCATGAGAATGAAGAGAGAGGATGGAGTTACTGTGAGTAGAAGTGAGGAAGTGAAAGAATTGTGGAAGAGACATTTTGATGGTCTGATGACATGCATGGGGATGGAGGCAGGTGGTAGATGACAGGGTGTACAGGGAGAATTAGGAAGGGAAGAGGTTAGGAAAGCAATAGGGAAGTTGAAGATGGGAGAGGCACCGGGGGTGGATGGGATAACTGCTGAAATGTTAAAGTGTGGGGGGGAGGTAGTGGTGGAGTGGATGTTGCTTGGAGGCAGGGAGAGGTGCCAGAGGATTGGAGGAGAGCCATAATTGTACCTTTGTATAAGGGGAAGGGGAGTAAGGAGGAGTGTGGTAGCTATAGGGGAATAAGCCTTCTTAGTGTACCGGGGAAGGTGTATGGGAAGGTTATTACGGAAAGACTGATTGAAGTAACAGGGAATAAAGTTAGTGAGGAGCAGGGAGGGTTCAGAAAGGGTAGAGGATGTGTGGACCAAATATTTGCATTAAAATCAATAATGGAGAAATATATTGGGAAGGGTAAGAAGTTGTATGCTGCCTTCATGGACTTGGAGAAGGCATACGATAGGGTTGATAGGAAAGCTATGTCAGAGGTGTTGAGAATTTATGGTGTTGGGGGGCCTTTGCTGAAGGGCATTGAGGCCTTCTATGCAGGTGCAAAAGCATGTGTACGGGTAGAGGGTGATCTAAGTGAGAGTTTTAATATTAGTGTAGGGCTGAGACAGGGATGTGTTATGTCACCATGGTTGTTCAATATATATATGGATGGTTGTATGAGAGAGGTGAAAGCCAAAGTGAATGGTCTGGGGGTGAAGTTGAGGCTGAATGAAGCAAATTGGTCCCTGGTGGCAAGTTTGTTTGCGGATGACACTGTGCTGATGGCTGAGAATGAAAGGAATTTACAGAGAGTGGTGGACGAATTTCAGTCTGTGTGTAAACGAAGGAAACTGAAGGTGAATGTGGGTAAAAGTAAAGTGAGGGTATTTGAAAGAGCAGAAACTGAAGTGATTGACTTTGCTACACCTTACAGAGTGGCTGTACCAACTGGGACGAAGTGTGAGATAACTCTGAGGGGCGAGAGGATGGAGGAAGTGAAGGAGTTTAAGTACCTGGGTACAGTTATGTGTAAACATGGAAGTATGGAAGGAGAAATTAGGGAGAGAGCAGTGAAGGGTAGACAGGTCATAGGATCACTGGGGAGGATTATGAAGGGTAGAAGTGTGAGTATGGAAGTGAAAAGGGGACTACGAAATAGTATAATCCTGCCAACACTGACGTATGCGTCGGAGACGTGGACATGGAGTAGGGCTCACCAGTCTAGAATAGGTGCTGTGGAAATGAGTTACTTGAGAGGAGCATGTGGACTTACAAGGTGGGATGGAGAAAGTAATGAGAGTGTGTATGAGAGATGCGGTATGAGTGAGAAGGTAATTGGCATTGAGTGTGGAGTGGTTGAGAGAGTGAAACGTGATACATTGAGGTGGTTTGGACAAGTAGAGAGAATGCAAGGTGAGGAGTTTGTAAAGAAGGTGTATGGAAGTGAAGTTGTGGGACCTGGTGTGAGAGGCAGACCTCCGGTTAGGTGGCAGAACAGAGTGGAAGAGTATGTAAGTGAGAGAAACGTGAGGGGTAGAGGAGGGCTTGAACAAGTAAGGAGGGAGTGTTGGAACAGGGAGAACTGGAGACACTTCTGCCGTGGCCACCCCCTTGGGGGGAGTTCCCGGAGGGAACGAGGCGTCAGAGCTATAGATAGATAGATAGATGGAGGATGTGAGTGGCTGTGTCTGCATTTCTGTGTGTACATGTGAGTGTTATGTCGTCTGCGTAGGAGGCTACGTGTATTTGTGTTGCCTGGGGTGTTGTAAGTCGTGCATGTATAAATTGAAAAGGGTGGGTGAGAGTACAGAACCTTGGGGGACACCATTGGTGAAACTTTTAATGTTAGATGACTGACCAGCAAATGTAACATGGGCTACTCTTCCTCCCAAGAAGCTGGCCAGCCATCTTTTGGTGTTATTATGAATGTTTGTGTTGTATATTTTGTTTGTGAGGTTGTGTCAGGGGATGGCATCAAATGCTTTACTAATGTCTAATGTAACTAGGAGTGTTCTGTGTGGGGGTCTATCTGAGTTGATGCCATCAAAAATTCTTTGTGTGAGGTCTGTAAGAAGAGTGTTTGTTGAGTGTAGTGGTCTGAAGCCATGTTGTGTGGATGCAAGGGGAATGTGTGGTGTAATTAAGCTGATGATGAGGTGCTCGGTAACTTTGGAGGGTGTACAAAGGAGGGTGATGGGGTGGTGTGATGAGGGTAGTGTGGGATCTTTATTGGGTTTGGGTATAGTGATGATATTTCCATGTTTCCAGATGTTGGGTATTGTGTTGTATGAGTAGCTGTAGTTTGCCATGTTACTGAGTGCTTGTATGCCTTGTAGTCCAAGGTGTTTAAAGTGTATGTTACTGATGTTGTCAGGGCCACAGGCAGGTGAGTGTTTTAGGCTGTGTATAATGTGATTTGTGTGTCTGTTTGTGAATGGTGTATAGTCTGGGTCAGTGGGGAAATGTTTTAAGTTTTAAGTACCTGGGCACAGTTCTGTGTAAACATGGAAGTATGGAAGGAGAAATTAGGGAGAGAGCAATGAGGGGTAGACAGATCATAGGATCACTGGGGAGGATTATGAAGGGTAGAAGTGTGAGTATGGAAGTGAAAAAAGGATTAAGAAATAGTATAATCCTGCCAACACTGACACATGCATCGGAGACATGGACATGGAGTAGGGCTCATCAGTCTAGAATAGGTGCTGTGGAAATGAGTTATCTGAGAGGAGCATGTGGACTTACCAGGTGGGATGGAGAAAGTAATGAGTGTGTGTATGAGAGATGTGGTATGAGTGAGAAGGCAATTGGTATTGAGTGTGGAGTGGTTGAGAGAGTGAAGCATATACAGAGTGGCTGTACCAACTGGGACGAAGTGTGAGATAACTCTGAGGGGCGAGAGGATGGAGGAAGTGAAGGAGTTTAAGTACCTGGGTACAGTTATGTGTAAACATGGAAGTTTGGAAGGAGAAATTAGGGAGAGAGCAGTGAAGGGTAGACAGGTCATAGGATCACTGGGGAGGATTATGAAGGGTAGAAGTGTGAGTATGGAAGTGAAAAGGGGACTACGATATAGTATAATCCTGCCAACACTGACATATGCATCGGAGACATGGACATGGAGTAGGGCTCATCAGTCTAGAATAGGTGCTGTGGAAATGAGTTACTTGAGAGGAGCATGTGGACTTACCAAATGGGATGGAGAAAGTAATGAGAGTGTATATGAGAGATGTGGTATGAGTGAGAAGGCAATTGGTATTGAGTGTGGAGTGGTTGAGAGAGTGAAACATGATACATTGAGATGGTTTGGACATGTGGAGAGAATGCAAGGCGAGGAATTTGTAAAGAAGGTGTATGGAAGTGAAGTTGTGGCACCTGGTGTGAGAGGCAGACCTCCGGTCAGATGGCAGAAGAGTGGAAGAGTATGTAAAGGAGAGAAACGTGAGGGGCAGAGTAGGGCTTGAACAAGTAAGGAGAGAGTGTTGGAACAGGGAGAACTGGAGACACTTCTGCCGTGGCCACCCCCTTGGGGGGAGTTCCCGGAGGGAACGAGGCGTCGGAGCTATAGATAGATAGATAGATAGTGTGGAGTGGTTGAGAGAGTGAAGCATATACATTGAGGTGATTTGGACATGTAGAGAGAATGTAAGGTGAGGAGTTTGTAAAGAAGGTGTATGGAAGTGATGTTGTGACACCTGGTGTGAGAGGCAGACCGCCGGACAGATGGCAGAACAGAGTGGAAGAGTATGTAAAGGAGAGAAACATGAGGGGCAGAGTAGTGTTTAACCCCTTAAGTTCGATCAACCGACATGTCGGTGATAAAAAAATTAATGGTTCGCTCCGAATAACCGACATGTCGACATACCTATAAAAAACTGTAGCGAGTAGCTAGCAAGCTGGCGTTGGTAACGATGGAAAGCTAACGTCCTTGAGAAAAGGTTTGACTGTGGTAGTGGTGTCTGGCAACTGTGTATGCTGGTGGGTGGAGCCTAGACCTACCCCCACCAACAAGGACCCCATCTCACCACTACATGGTGTTTTCTTATGTTTCTCGTATCTCTCTGCTTGTCTACTATACTCCAGGAGAGTCTAGACAGACAAAATTACACTGAAATACGTTTATTATCATTGAAAACCACTTAGACGCATTGTTTAGGTGTTTATTTACATGTTTAGAGCGTACGCAGAGCGTATGAGGTTTTCTTTCATGCGTTTCAGGGGATACTATTTTATTTATTTTCGGATTTTGACGCTCTGTCATACGCAAACGCGTACACCTAGGAGGCTCCCGTTTTCAGTTCCTGATGTGTAAATTCAAGCTCTTTCATTCTGTAAGAACAAAATTTGCCTACATGAAAGTTGAAAATTGACCCCCAGAAGTCGGCTGGGGGTGAAAAAAAAAAAAAAAAGTCAGTCTCTAGGGGTTAACCAAGTAAGGAGGGAGTGTTGGAATAGAGTGGAAGAGTATGTGAGGGAGAGAAACATGAGGGGCAGAGTAGTGTTTAACCAAGTAAGGAGGGAGTGTTGGAACAGAGTGGAAAAGTATGTAAGGGAGAGAAATGTGAGGGGCAGAGGAGAGCTTGACCAAGTAAGGAAGGAGTGTTGGAACAGGGAAAACTGGAGACACTTCTGCTGTAGCCGGCCACCCCCTTGGGGAGAGTTCCCGGAGGGAACAAGGCATCGGAGCTATAGATAGATAGATAGATAGCAATATGCACCAATGTTAATAAATGTGCAAAGAACTAGTTTGTAAATATGGATTACTGTACAGGTAACTCATTTTATGCAAGCTCATTGTAGCCTAAACATTATCAAAGTAAAATGAAGTTCAAAATCCAAATGAGTTAATAATTTGCATGAACATTTATCAGGTACAGTACTGTATTCATTTTCATGAATGCCCAGCCTTTTCTAAGACAAATAAACCAGACACAAATATTGTATTACAGTACAGTAATATTATTTATATTACAGTACCGGTACTCTTATTACAGTTACCTCTAGTCAACCTCTGCAACTTATTTGTTAATGAAGCATGTTAATAATTTTATTGCATTATGTATGTTATTAAATTTTTTGTACACAGATTTATATTTGTATTATGATAAAAAATATTAACACAGCTCCTGTATCATTCTGCAAGAGTTTGTTAAGAAGTAATGGTCCAACCAAGAAGACTTACCTCCTCATGCAAGAGGTTATTCTGTTCACGGAGACTGAAGCATTCCTCTTGTAAGGCACGGATGGTTTCCTCCTCCTCTTCCTCTTGTAGCGCCTCCAACTGTTTCTTGAGGCTGTCTACCTCCCCCACTAGTCTGTCCCTCTCCCCCTTGATAATTCCAATGTCGTGCTTGTGGCTGTCACAAATGTCGCGTAGGTCGTTGTATTCGCTGAACATGGAGTTGTACGCCGCCTCCAGGGAGTCATGGGTGTATGTTACTTGACGCAGTTCCTCGTTTGCCCTGTCCTTCTCCTTCTTCAGCTCGGTGTGGTCGGAATCCAGTTCAATGTATGCGGTCTTGTATTTTATAACATCGGCTTCTGCCTTGGTCTTGGCTTCGTTCAGTCTCTCAATGGTTGACTGGAAGGAAGTGTTGTCTGCCATGATGCTTTCTATTCTTTCCTCTAGATCACCAACAAGTTCCTGTAGCTTCTCATTCTTCAACTTGAGTGCCTTAACCTCTACATGTAGTGATGATATCTGTTCCCTTAGAGCACTCACATCTGAAGAACTACTACTACTTGCAGCTGTTGTTACTTCACTACCAACACGTTCTTCCTGTAGTTGTGTTTTGTCTTGTGTAAAGGTATTGTCCTGGTGTTGTGGTTGGTTCCTTTCTTCTTCCAGTTCTGACAACCGCCATTCCAGTGCCTGTACCTGACTCTCCAACTCCTTGTTCCGTGCACTGAGGAGTTTGGTGGTGTGGTCTTGTCCCTCCTTCATGTCCAGGTACTGCTCCTGGGCGGCTGTCAGTACGTCCACTTGGTTCACCAGACGTTCCTTCTCACTCTCCATCTCGTCCATCTTCTGTTTCAGTTCGTCACGCTCCTGTTCTGCTCTCGTCACCTGCGCCTTCCATTCTTCCTCCAGCGCTTGGTCCAGATCGGAGAACCCGCCTGCTTTTGCTTTGAGCTTCTGGACCTCCTTTGTTAGTGCGTCATTCTTGTTTTGAGTTAACTTTAGCTTCTGCAACAGTTTTCCACTTTTCATCTTGGCAGACTGAACTTCATCATATAAAACATTCTTCTCTTTTTCAAGTGCAATTAATTTATTCTTTAGTACATCAATTTCCTCCAGGTATTTTGCCTCACTGGAGGAAGACTTACGAAGGTGTTCATCCTCTATCTTGCCCTCTGCACCCCAATCAACTTCCTCCAATAAACTGTACGACTCTGTTTCAGAAACTGCCTTACTGCTCGGGTCAGTATCTATGGACGCCACCTGGGCCTGTAGTTCACTGTATTTACCTTCCAGTTCACTATACTGAGAATCAAGTAACCGGAATCTCTCAATCTCTGTTCTTAAACGAGCTATTTCTGATTCTGCTGATGTTTTCACCTCTGTAAGCCTCTGAATTTCATCCCTCAGGCGATTAGTCTCGGTAGACTGGGTCATATTTTGTGCAGTAATTCTCTGAATCTCACTCTCTAAACTTTCCTTCTCTGCCTCAGTCACTTGGACAGCTTGAGAGAGAGCATCGTACTCACTTCTCGCCCTGTTGTTATCCCCTTCTAATATTTCGTAATCCCCTCGTAATCTACCGTGTTCACCTTCCATCACCTCAAGCTCACTTCTCAACTGATTGTTTTCTCGTTCATACCTCTGCATCTGTCCTCTCAGTCCTTGTAGCTCACTCTCCAGAGCCTGGTTCTCTCTCTCCAGGCGTGCTGCTTCCACCTTACAGAACTCAAAATCACTCTGACATTTCTCCTTTTCTGAGAGAAGCCTAAGGTTTTCCGTTCTGAGTGAATCTCCTTCCTTCTGAGCCTGTAATTTTTCATTCCTACAAAGTTCACACTCCTCCTGAAGCCTTTCCAGTTCTTGTTTATATGCCTTTACTTGACCTTGTAGCCTCAGTACTTCATTATCCAGCTTTGACATTTCTACACCCAGGCCTTCAGCATCTGTTTCCAGTCTCTCCCTGTCTGTCTCCACCTCCCTGCTGGCCTGGTTAAGAGCATCTAATTCATTTCTCAGTCTGGATATTTCAGATTCTGCTGACTGCACCATGAGTTCCAGCTCCTGTACCCTGGAGTTGGAACCTTCACGTTTGGTCTCAGACTCCTGTATACATGACTGTAGCTCTCCATACAGAACCTCCACCTCATGCAGACGACTTCTCTCAGTTTCTGCCTCTGCCAATTTGTTCTGCATTGCAGTGCACTGCAAACATTTTAGGTCAAAATTAGTCACTCAAAAAACAATGCAACAATATAATTAATAACTTATTATTATTATTGAAACAGGATTAACTTGGGATTAGTATGATTAATGACACAATAACAACTTGTAAAAATGAGTAAAACATTTTTTTGTTTCATTCAGCCATCCTGGAAACTAGATAACAAGTAACTACTGTACATAATTCATCACAACTATCATTTCTCCATCATTATCAATACATATTCTCTAGCATTTATAGATATAGTTGGCCAGCACATCAAACCAACCCCACTAGACTCCTAATTTGACACCAATCATTGAAGAAGGTAGTTACTTATAGGCTACAGCAGTAAGTCTAACTTTTCATACCAAATTTAAAATATAGTTAAAATTGTTCCGTGGTACCAATGAATTCCACACTGAGAACACTAATCTGAACTCTTGTAGCCTACTGGTAAAGCAATACCACAATGATCAATATATTTATATAGTAGTAGACAGCTATTGTGAATATGTTTCCTACATAATTACACTTTGGGTTCATTGGAGTGCCTTGATTCCTCCAAAGTACGGTATGCCAGGAAACAGGACCAGGCCAACAAAAATAATGGTGTTCTGTTGCTTGGAATAGTTTGGAGGAATCAAGAGACCTTCAAATTCAACAAAAAAAGAATCTCCCCTGAAGCATGTTACTGAATCATAAAATTAAAAAGATGTCATTAATATTACCACATAATTATGCATTACCAAAACAAAGCCACAATGATACTAAATGCATTAAAGATAGATTCTCTTGTTGGTGAATTGGAATGTTTGTGATTCCTCCAAACTATGACAAGACACAAACAGCCTTAATGGGACCCGGTGATCAAGTCAGAAAATTGGAGGTTGGCGAGTCCTTCAAATATTACCACGAATCATAATAATGCATGACCTTGTTTTGTGGCATAGTCAGTAGTAGTCAGAAGCCACCAAGTCTCATACACTATCATAGGGTCCTTAAGGTTGTAATTCTTTTTTGTTACATTGGAGTGCCTTGATTCCTTCAAAGTATGCTAGGAAACAGAACCAGAAGAGCAAAAATAATGGTGTTCTGTTACTTGGAATAGTTTGGAGGATTCAGTTGCTCCAGAATTACCAACACAAAACTTCCTCCTTAATGTTACTTTAACGAGGGATATGTTTTGTGGCATAGTTTGGAAAAATTGGTAGCCGTTTAATTTTCTCTCTAAAAATCTCCCCTTCAAATAAAGTCTCATGATATGAAAGTAAAGAGAATGGCTGGAATGAGCTGCCTGGTACTTGACAGCTTGGTTTGTGTTAGTGCTTCAACAGAAATTAATCAAGTCCGTATAAGTCATAGTTGTATTAGTATGAAGTGAGATGTACAGTTAAGCAAGTAGAAAGTGCAAGAAAAATCTGGCTGTACATGTCAACATCTTCACCACCACTCAAAGTTCAGCCAATCACGTTCCACCTTACATTGGCTTTGTATTCTCAGTTATTCATTCATAAATATATGAGGGATTATACTACAAATTTACTGCCAGGTGTTGCCATATACAGCCAAAATTTTCTTGCACTTTCTACTTGCTCAACTGTACAACATGTTCACAATAATTTAAATATTACAGCAGACCCTAGATATACAATGAATAAATACTTGTATCCATCGCTTCATTTTACATGCAGTCCCTCCTTGAAGACCACCGAATGTTTTCCCAGGCTTGTGTTATTCATTACCATACGCACTAAGTACTTTACTGAGCCTGTGTTAAAAGGAATGTGTGTGTGTGTGTGTGTGTCCCAAGGCTTGTGCTATTCATTTCCACACAGACTAAGTGATTTACTGAGCCTGTGTTAAAAGGATAACGTGTGTGTGTGTGTGTATGTTTTTCCAGGCTTGTGTTATTCATTACCATACAGACTAAGTGATTTACTGAGCCTGTGTTAAAAGGATACATAGTTCTAAAAAGGATACATAGTTCTAAATTTAATCATCTCATATCTAGGGTCTACTGTACATTAAAAGTAGGGTATTCCAAAACACTTCCATTATTCTTACTTGATATTGGAGGGTTTGGACTTGACTCTGCAGCTCATATACTTGAGTTTCAAAGCCTCTCAGTCGGTTCACTTCTGTCTCGGCCTCGATCAAGCGGCTGCTGTCTGCACTCGAACTTGTCAATACCTCCAGTTGCCTTTCTAGTTCATTAATTTTACTGGCATCCTGTTGAATATTGTCATTATTCTCTTTAAGTTGCTGGCACATTGCTTGGGTTTCCTCTAAAGTCTTCTGTAAATCAAGTATCTCAAGTTCCTGTTGTTTTAGTTTACTTTCATTGGGAATAGTTTCTGGTGGTGTGTCTTTCTGAACATCAATATCGGCTGTGGTGGTTCCCTGAGTATCTGGCTCTGCTGTGGTCTGACAAGCCTCTGTGTCTGGTGTTTGGCTCTGTGTTAATGTGGACTCTGCTACTTGCTGAGTCAACTGAGCCACTTCCTGTGTCAGATATTCCACTTGTTGCTGTGACTCCTGGTAACTTGTCTGTAGCTGTGTGTAGTGACCAGTCCATGTGCCCCACTGCTCCTCATACCAACTTAACTTGTACTTCAAATCCTCTATGTTGCCGGCATCTGCTGCTTGTACTTCTTCCTCTGTTGTTTCCTGCTGCACACTTGATACCTGCTGGGCAACCTCCTCCTGGATGGGCTCTTCAATCTGCTGTGCAGGCTGATCAAACCAACTGATTGGATCCTGGTCACCAGTGCCGGGCGTCGATTGTACGAAGGAATCACTCGCTGAAACTTGGGTCCACTGTTCCTCCAAAATGGTGGCTGACTGGCTTCCTATATCCTGCTGCTGCTGATCTGCTGAACTATATGTTGTTGTTGTCTGGTCTACTGATATGGTCCCTGCTGCTGGAATCAAGGGCTGGGAACTGCTAGTGTTGCTGTTATTTATCTGTTCCTGGAGCATTTCAATCTCTTTCTGTTTTTCATATAACTGACTTTCAAGTTCAGATATCTTTATTCTCTCTTCACCGAGTGTGGCCTGAAGTATATTTAGTTCCTCTACCTTACTCCACATTGCTTCGTTATCTTGTTCCCACTGTTGTTTTTGTTGACCATAATTTGATTCTGTACTCTTTTGCTTTTGTTCCAATACTTTCCTCTCTTCATTCAGTGTGTTTATCTGCTGCAATGCATCTTTTAGTTGATCCTGTATCATCATTAGCATTTCATCTTTGTCCACCAAGGATTTCTGAAGACTGGTGAGCAGTGACGACTCAGGCTGGGGCATTTCCTGAGCCTCGGGTGTTCCCAGATCAACCTCTCCCCATTCATCCCAGGTGGGTGTGGAAGACACAGGACCCTGAGTCTGTGTGGCCAGTGAGGTCTGCAGCTGGGTGATGGTCTGTCGGGCTTCCTGCAGCTGCTGCTTCACTGTGTTGGAGTCGGTTCGCAGAGTGTCACATTCCTCCTCCAGGAACTGAATCTGGTCTTGTGCTGTAGCCAGTTCCTCCTTTATACTTTGTATCTGTGTACTCTCACAACCAATATCCCTTACAGAATCTGGAGTGTGGGATTGCAATGCACTAAGTTGAATTTCTAACTGTTCTTTTAATTTCAGAGCTTCCCTGAGAGACTCTTCCACTGAGGATTTAGCATTTTGTTCTTCTAAAACACTACCATGCAACACTTTAATCTCCTCATCCTTTACAGTAATCTGGGATCTCAGAGTGTCAATTTGATGACTGAGTTCACTAACACACTGGATTTTATTCTGCAGTTGGTTAATATGATCATCCAGTGTGGCCTGTAAACTCTCTTGATCTTGCCTGGCAGTCAGTATCTCCCCTTCTAACTGGCTGATGGTTTGTTGTTGAGAGAGTGATATGTTAGCCACTTCACTCTCACTCTGCTGTTGCAGGGAGTGGGCATGACACAACTCTGTCTGTAAGGATTCTAGCCTCTGTTGTTGCTGCTGCTGGGAGGACATTGCTTCATTCAACGCATCTTGTAATGACTTCTTACTGTCTTGTTCTTGAGATAATGCCACTTGAAGCTCCTCTATCCTCTGTTCCTTACTACCCAATGATTCCTTAACTGTAGTAAGTTCAGTAGTGACAGCATTATTATTACCCTTAACTAATTCTAGTTCACTCTCCAACTGAGATGCCCACTCCTGCACTTTTGACGAGCCAATTTCCAAGTTTTCTGCATACTCTCGACTGGACCGGAGTTCAACTTCCAATCGTTCTACGTCTGACTTCAGTAATTTGAGCTCCTCTACGACTGACTCCATCCCCTTTGTGCTACTCTCCTTTTGCTCACTAAGTTGTTTCTCCATAACCTCTATACTACTGGCTTTAGAATGCAGTTGTTGCTCAAACTGCTCTGTCAGGCAATGGGACTGGACGCTGGTTTCTTGTAATCGGTTTTGTGCATCGTTCAGTTCAGCCTGTGTTCTGTCTAGTGTCTCTTTAGTCTGGGTCAGCTGATTTTGGACATCATTTAACTGAAGATCAATTTCTGATACTCTGTTTTCTTTCTGTGACAAGAGCTCCCTCACTTCTTGAAGCTGCAGATGTGTTTGGGAAAGTTCCTCTTGGGTATATGTAAGCTGTTGCTGCTGTTGACCTATCTCTTGTTGCAGCTTCCCAACCAACACTTCTCTCTCCTGCACCTGCTCCCATACACTGTTTAGTTGGTCTGTCACCGTGGCCAGCTGCTCTGTCTTTTCTAGGGCTTCAGTCTGCCATTTCTCACCATCTCTAGTCTTGCTTTCTATTTCACTTGTAAGGCTTCCTACAGATGCCTCTAGTGTGAATATTTCTTGTTGTTTTTCCTCCAGTGTGTGTCTTAACTGTTCTATATCCTGACTCAGCTCATGTGACTTACTAACCATTTCAGAGTTCATGTTTACAAGGCTTTCATCCTTTTGATACATGAGGGATTTCACTTCACTTACTTCCTCCTCTAACCTGGACTTATTCTCGGCCAGTGTTTGCTTCTCTTCTTCAGTAACTTGTATTCTCTGTTCCAAAGTGGCTTGTCGGGTATTCTGACTTTCTATAACCATCAGTTTTTCTTCTAGTTCACTCTGCACCATGGATAGACTTCTTTCTTTTTCTAACAGTGTGGCTTCCATATTGCTCACCTTCTCTTGTAACAACTTTTGCTCATTCTGAATTACATCCAATAATTGATTTTTCTCACAAACTTCATGTTCGTACTTTGAAATAATTATCTGGTTATTTTTAATTTCCTTATCTTTCACCTCAACATATTCATTCAAGGCTGTAATCTGGTTCTGTGCATCACTTAACATGGTCGACAAAACACTCAACTCGGATTCTAAAGACGATTTCATGGTTTCCAGTTTCTTTGAGGTGTTGTCAAGTTGGTGCTTCAGTTTCTCGGTCTGTGCATTCTTTTCACCAATCTGATCTTCTTTCTGCTCACACAAACATTCAAGATCCTTCATTCTGGCATCTTGCTTCCTCACCTCCGACTCCAGTTGTTCCAGTCTGTTGATGTGTTCGTCTATAGACCTCTCCTTCACACACACTTTGTCCTGCAGAGTAGTAACTTCCCCGACAAGGTTCTGAATGCTGATGTTTCTTTCGTTCACGTTTCTGTTCAACGTCTGCATGGTTTCATTAGCTGTGGCAAGTTCCGTTTCTCTGGACTGCAACTCGGATGATTTTTGAGTCAACTGGGACTTCAATTCTTCTATTGATTTTAAAGATTCGCTGAGCTTATCTGAATCTTCTATTAGCCTGCGATTAACGTCTTCACATTCTCTGTTTTTCTTTTCTGTTTCGGCAAGAGCTTGATCGAGTTTAGACTGTATATCTGCAACTACAGCATCGTGTCTATCAAGTTTAATAGACATTGTTGTAATGGAATTCTCTTTATCGGTGAGAATGTTGATGAGACGTTTACATTCCTTAGCCTTCACTTCCATTTCTTTGATGGCATTATTAGTTTTTTCTTCACACTCCTTAACTGTGGATATTTGTTCCTGATATTTGCCTTCCCAATCATCTCTCTCCTTTTCCATGCTTTGTAGGGCTTCCTCCAGAGTTCCCTTCTCTGCCATCAGTTGCTCCATAGGCAAGGCTTTTGATTCATCCAGTTGGCTTTCCAGTTCCAGTTTACTCTTCTCCGCTAGGTCCCTCTGCTCCTCGACCTCACACAGCTTCAGGTCGAGCGTCACCTTGGCCTGGGTGGCTTCCTCGAGGGCTGACCTGGCCACATTCAGCTCCGCCTCCAGGTCAAATATTCGGTTTTCTCGTTCGTTGGTTCCCTCAACCAGTTTAATCTTTTCCGTCTCCAGCAGAGTTATGGCACTCAGCTGGGAGTCCAAGTCATTGTTAAGCTGTTTTATCTGGTCCTCCAGTTTGTTTCTCAATGCCATTAACTTTTCGTTTGCAACTTTCAGGTCGTCAAAATCAACCAATTTCAACTGTAGATTTCCCTTTTCTTCCTCTAGTTCTGCTATAAAATTCTGCAACTGTAAAATCTGTTCACCAGCATTTCCATTTCCCTTGATAGTTTTCAGTTGTTTTTCAAGTGCCTTCAACTTTTTAAAACCATGAGCTTCAGCCTTCACCAGCTTGTGCTTTAGGTCTTGAATAACAGTATCCTTCTCTTCAGTAAGTGTTCTATCATGTTCTGATTGTCTTCTAAGAGATTTAACATCAGACTGAAGGGTAACTATCTTTTCTTGCAGCTCAGCATTACGTGTGCTCAATTCAAAGCGAAGGTTCTCCAAACGTCGTGTGTTTTCTTCAAGCTGGCTGACCTTTTTACTTTTTTCTTTTAATTCTCGCATTACAGATTCTTTCTCGGACAGAAATTCTTGCTCTTTTGCAATAAAATCTTTTTGCATATTCTTCATCTGTTCTCTCACTTCCTCTAATTCTTCCAGAGTCTTTAAACTCTTCTCATCCTGGGCCTTTGCTATCAGGGACACTGCTTCAGTTCTGGCTTCAATTACTTTATCTTTCTCACTCAACCTTTCATGTTGTTCCTGAATCGCCCCTTCTAAACGTTCAATCTTCTGTGTGAGGCCAAAGATGGTGTTATCCTTGTATACAATTTGCTGGTAGAGCTTTTTGGTCATGGATTCATCTGACACAGGACTGGCACCTTCCTGTAGGGACTCAATCACGGTGTCACGCTGCTCTACTTCCGTCCTCAGTCGTTCAATCCTCTCCTTCATCTCCTCCATGGTGGCTCGCTTCTCCGCGTCCTCCTTCCGCTGCAGTTCAAACTTGAGTCGGTTCTCCTCCAGTTGCTTCCTCAGGAGGAGTATTTTGGCTCGACTACCACTCTCCGATGAGGACAATTTCTTCTCTTCTACTGGTTTCATTCTTGTTTCTTCAACCTTCACTGGCAAGGCACCTGCTGCTTCCTCTCCCAGGACCTCCTCTGATAAACTCATGGGTTCAACTTTCTCAGGGGGACCCTTGGGTTTCTTGGTACCGGTACTGGTTCTCCCCAGACGAGGTTTCAGCTTGGCCAGTCGAGCTGTATAATCCTGAAAGCAGGATTTGCAGTGTAAGATTAATCACCGAGAGCACAAATAATTTATAATACAGTACAGTAATCCCTTGTTTTCCACTTTTAATATGGGGTTGTATTACACTGTTTGTATTAAATCTGTGCACATTAAGGACCCTGTGATCATGTATGAAAATTGGAGGCTTCTGATTCCACTTGATCATGTCACGAAACAAGCTCCTTCCATATAGGTGTGTGTGTGTGTGTGTGTTTGTTTCGTGGTAATATCTGAAAGACTCATTAATCTCCAATTTTCTAACTACATCACACACAGGGTCCCTTAAACCCTCTTTGCACATTACACTCCCCAAAAACCCAGTGGTGGACAGCTATGGTTCACTGTACAGCCACAATCAAATAACCACCGGCACTTTCCTTCCATTGTCAAAATAAATCGGTATCATATCAAACTATAATCATACAACACAATACGTCAACTCAACCCCCTCAATTAATATTTTGAAGTGCTGCAAAATCATGCGCGTGTTGTTCTTTATTACCAAGATATTTATTACGATGGAAGGAAAGTGTCGGTGGATATTTGATTGTGGCTGTACATGGATTCATTACAAACAGCACCGTACAATAAACACCCATATACATCAGTAGAAAACAAACGATTACTGTACCGTATCCACACCACTTTTCCCCAGCCATGTGGTCAATGTGCAATAAGCTTTCTAAAGAGCAAGGATGTACTGTACTTCACATTCTGTACCTCCAGTTTATGCAAAATTTAGCTCTAAGATAATGAAGATATTCTGTTATTCATTATCATACAGACTATGTGATTTACTGAACCTGTGTTAAGGACCCTGTGATCGTGTATGAAAAGTGGAGGCTTCTGATTCCTCCTGACCACGCCATGAAACAAGTTCCTTCCATATAGGTGGTGTTACGTGGCAATATTAGAAGGACTTGTATAACTACAATTTTCTGACCACATCACAGGGTCCCTTAACCCTTAAATGCCTATTGACCAAATATCACGTCACCGCGAATTTAGGCCTTGAAGCCGATTGACGTAATATAAAGCAGGTAGAAAAAAAAACTGCTAGGGCTATATCTAGCCACTTCATTGGTAACACTGGTTATATATACGCAATGAAAATACGCTCGCTCACGTTTTCTAATTTTTAGGGGGGTTTTAGGGGTAACTACTTTATTACTCATGGCGCTGCTGTACGCAAACCAGTAGACCTAGGAAACTTTAGTTTACAGATTCTGATGTGTAAAATCAAGCTCTACAAATCTGTAATAACAAAATTTACCTAAACAAAACTTTAAAAATCACCCTGTTTTTGCGGTTCACGCTCCAGTAGCGGTAGGGGGATTGCGGTTCTAAGGGGTTAAAAGATTACAAGTGTTAAATTTATTCATCTTATATCAAGGGCTTACTGTACAATATATAAGTGATTTAAGTGGCTCTGTGATGTAGTCAGAAAATTGAGTCCTTTGAATATTGCCATGAAACACCACTTGTCAGGAAGGAGCTTGTTTCGTTGGCATGGTCAGGGGGAATCAGAAGCCTCCAATTTTCATACACAATCACAGGGTCCTTAAGTGATTTACTGAGCCTGTGTTAAAATATTAAAAGTGCTAAATTCATTCATCTTTACAATATATAAGTGATTTATTGACCCTGTGTTAAAAGATTACAAGTGCTAAATTCATTCATCTTTACAATATATAAGTGATTTATTGACCCTGTGTTAAAAGGATAGTATTAATTTCATTCATCACATATTATTATCCAGAGCCTAATAGTACACTACTCACCTCAACTTCTTTCTCTCTTGTACTTAATGCAGAATCTTTACTTTTCAACATGTCTTTCAATTGGCCAATCAATGCTTGCTGTTGGTCAAACTGGTCCTGGGAAAAAAATTATGAACTATTAAATTCGGGCACTTATGAATCTATGCATAAGTTACCAATCAAGAACATGTTACAGTAATTAAGGACCCTGTGATTGTGTATGAAAATTGGAGGCTTCTGATTCCTCCTGACCATGCCACGAAACAAACTCCTTCCATACAGGTGTGTGTTTCGAGCCAATATTTGAAGGACTCATTTATCTCCAATTTTCTGACTATATCACAGGGTCCCTTAAGGTGGCATTACAGTGTTGGTGGTAAAACTGGAGTGACTGATTCCTCCAAAACCATTTCAAGCAACAGGCCACAGTTATTTTTGTTAATCTGATCCTGTTTCCTGGCATACTTTGAAGGAATCAGTAACCCTCTAATTCACCAAGTCAACAATATCAATGCTTTATCCTCTTATATAATAGCCTATACAATTATTTATTCCAGTAACAATGGGTATAAGGGCCTGAGGCTGGACCATCATGACTTGGCCAGTAATTTAAGGGGACGAATGGTTGATAATAGGAGCCGCAACAGCGAGGTCATAGAGCTCCAGAGAATAATTTAAGGGGAGATTATTTTGTATGTGAATTGGAAGGTCTGTGATTTCTCCTAACTATGCCACAAAACAGATCCCCTATTTAGTCCCACAGAAGGCGTTTGTTTTCTGGCAGTTAGGAGGAATGAGTAGCCTTCCAATCTGCCTCTATATAGTTAAAAGTTAAGGGGGGAGATTTTTTTGTTGGCAAATTGGAAGGCTACTAATCAGGGTTACCATTTGGTATTTTTCATTACCAAATCAGGCCTAATTTGGTAATAAATAATTATGATTTGGTTATAATTGATGGATTGATATTAGGCGCTGCAACAGCGAGGTCATATAGTGCCAGAAAAAGGTGATAGAGAGGCGAGACAGCAAGTAAGAAGGAAATAGAAAGAAAAGAGTGACAGTTGAAGAATTATGATTTGGAATTGGACCTGAATGGTATATTTCTCTTGCTTTAATAATTTGATAATGAAAAGTGCAGTTTGGTAATAAAAATTGAAGAGTTTGTTAATGAGACCAATTTCAAATCTGGCAACCCTGCAGTACTGATTCCTACTAACAATGCCATCGGGGCTGCTCGGTCAGACAGCTTGAGGAACTTAAACAACAACAACAACAACTAACAATGTCAGAATACAACAGACGTCTTCAGTGGGAATGATAGGGGATCTGTTTCATGGCATACTCTGGAGGAATCGAGAGACCTTCCAATTCACCAACAAAAAGAATTTCCCCTTAAATTTTATGTGTCCAGTTGCCAAAATATGAATTGCGACAACTTTTGATGGAATGTTATGTATATTAATGTCCAAAGTTATTTGTAGGGATCATAAGTATATAATGGAAAAGGGAACATACATTTCTTTTGTTTTTACATACTTATGGTCCCTACAAATAGTTATGAAAGATAATATAGTTAACGTTCTATCAAAAGTTGTCGCAATTCATATTTTAGCATCTATACTTTAAAGGAGGTATATAGCACATTGTTTTGGGTGGTAAATCTGGAGTAAATGATTCCTCCAAACTATTCCAGTCAACAGGACACCATTATTCATCTTTATCTGGGTCTGTCTTCTGGCATACTTTGGAGGAATCAAGGCACTCCAATCTATCAAAAGAATACTTTCCCTTGAATAGCCACTGCAAATTAGATATGGCTTCCTAGAAAACTTTTTTAGTCCTAAATTACTTTCCCTCTTCATATGATTTATAACTTGTGATGTCTGCCTCATTAAGGGGGTAGGCTAATTCTCTTTTGTCACATTGGAGTGCCTTGATTCCTCCAAAGTATACCAGGAAACAGGATCAGATGAACAAAAATAATGGTGTTCTGTTGCTTGAAATAGTTTGGAGGATTCAGTTGCTCCAGATTGCCAACACAAAATTTCCCCCTTAATTAATATATATTATGTTTATGATATGAAATAAATGATGTTGTAGTGTTGTTTGGTAGTGTAGTGTATGTTACCTGGAGGTCTCCCAACTCCTGCTTCACAACTGCTACTTCACTGTTCCCTGCTGCTGGCTCTGTCTCGGGGGGCGCCTGAGGAGTGGCAGCCCCCTCTGGCTCTCCTTCCCCTCCACCCCACCACATGTTGCTGCAAAAGAAAAACAACGGCTGGCATATATTCAGAAAATAGTATGCATAACAAAATATATTTATATAACCTTGCTAATTTTAACATATGCATTTTCTCTCACCCCCCCCCCCAAAAAAAAAAAAAATTCCCTACACACTTCCCCCCCCCCAAAAAAAAAAATAATAATACGATTCCCTACACACACACACCGAAAACAAAAGTATATATCTACTCAACTTTTGACCATAATACTTAGTAAATATTTATGATAAAGTAAAAAGAGAAGATAAACAATCCTAAATGTCTGTCTACGTGTACGTTTCCCGTTTCACACATATATCCCCTATTTAGTCCCACAGAAGGCATTTGTTTTCTGGCATAGTTAGGAGGAATCAGTAGCCTTCCAATCTGCCAAAAAGACAACTGGCCTTACACTCATACACTCAATTTTTAACCATTTTATGGTAAAAGTACAGAAGTACTGTGTTCACTATATTGTATATTATAGTATCATTATCCACTATTTTGGACCATTCTAAGACACTCTTCATCTATAGTGTTTCTCTCAGAGATGCCCCATTTTACAAACATAATTTGGAAATTAATCTGACCTAACCTGACCTGACCTAACCTAGACCACAGCAGACTACCGGGACCTAACCTGGGTAAAACTACCGGGACCTAACCTGGGCAAACTACCGGGATATAACCGGTGTAAACTATCATAAAGTGACCGGGGCAAATTCCCGGGACCTAACCGGATGTAGTAACACTGCGTGGTCCTAGCCAATAGTTTAAGGAGTAGCCTGTCTCTCCACCCGAAACCCACGTTATCCAACGCCCCCCCATAATCGCATGGGTCTTTAAGAATGTGGATTATCACTATATGCAACGGAAACAATGGTATGAAGTTATTATAAAGGTAGAACCATAGTGAAATGTGTGTTTTCCCACCACCCATAACCCCACATTCCCACGGCTCCCCCATGTTTGTATTGGGGGTGAAAATGGGGCATATCTCCGAGAGAAACACCATAGGTAGGAAGTGTATCATAAAGGTAGAACCATAGTGAAATGTGTGTTTTCCCCCACCCCATAACCCAACATTCCCACTGTTACGAGTCGATGCACGTGACATGATAACATAATATCGTAGCATAGAGAATAAGGCTTAACTGAGCCAGACAGAGTGATACTTTCCACTGGTATTATGTGTAGTTAGTTAGCTACTGTACCGTATGTAGGTACAAGACAGTAAGATTTGAAGGCACCGACCACCGTCCCCTTCCCAACTGTCGACTTGTACGTAATTCTCGCTCATATTATTACCGAAGGAATTAGTCATGCCGAGTGGGATTAATTCCTTGAATTGCATATGATATCGTGAAGTGGGAAAATCATAGGGAATTATTTATATGTCATTAATTAAAATTGCATGTGTAACTGATGTGTATATAGTATAGGATGTTAAGTTAGTCAGCATAGACGTGTTCAAACATAGCAGAGCCAGTGTATCGCTGGCAGACACACGCCGTTGGCTGTGTCGACGTAACGTTACCAAGCCAGCCAGCCACTTTGAATCAGTTCGGCCTTACACGCACGTATTGCTCGTCCTTGCTCTCTCTTATCTCACCTTTGTCTCTCGTTACAAAGAGATAACCAGAAGTTTAATAGCTCGGTAAACTATCAGTATTCCCCAAAGCTTCATGGTTATATTATTAATTGATTACAACAGACAATTGGTTGATAATTAAGGCAAGAAGGGAAGCCGGTATCTCTCTCGTGTGGAGATCGGTAGAAGGCTTACCTTAGCGTCATCACTCGTACCTAAAGTAAGAATTACAAGTGATACAGTGTGTATTGACATTGAAAATTGACAGGTGTAAGGACATAATCTTTATTGAAGTCTATGTACTGATCTTCATATTTTAGATTCCGAACTATTTACAGTGTAGCTTGAAATTGAATATTAATTAAAGTAATTGAGTAGAAAGGTCTTGAAATAGCACCTAATAAATAATTAATCACAGTGTTAGTTTTGCTTAATAATTGGAATTAAAGTAAGCTAGGATTATCGAAGGAAGTCCGTAGAAAATCGTAAGAAAAAGACCGTTAAGAGACGTTACGAGACCGTACAAGAAAACGAGTACCCTAATTATCAATTTATTGTGATATTAGCTAGCTACCATTTCCATTCATGAGGAAGTGTGTGCGTGTGGTAACTAATTTATTAATTGTTTAATTAAATCATTGTTGGTGC
Organism: Petrolisthes cinctipes; assembly: GCA_033782935.1. Lineage (NCBI taxonomy): Eukaryota > Metazoa > Arthropoda > Malacostraca > Decapoda > Porcellanidae > Petrolisthes > Petrolisthes cinctipes. The sequence goes on from JAWQEG010006171.1 coordinate 43,887, forward strand.
TTGACTGTAATTAATAAATATAGTAAAGTAATTGTAAATTGGTTGTTTCCGTACACCTTACAATTCTGTTATTACTATTATAGTGCATATATAATGAAAGAACCCTACAAATAAATTTATGTTGACTGAAGTTGGAATAAAAGGGGATAGTTTAACCTCTGCTGACGATTGTTGAAGCCAACACAACGAAAGCCCAAGAATAAGTCCGGCAGAAGGTAAGAATTACAAGAAATTTTATTACATCACTTAATAAACACGTTAAATTTCCCATCACACCCAGGGCTCCCCAAGGTTTGTATCTTGAAAACGAGAGAAACACCATAGATGAAAAGTGTCTAAGAACGGTCAAAAATAATGGGTAATGATACTAAAATATACAATATAGTGAACAATGCACTTCTGTAATAATACCCAACTGGTAATCATAATAATACTCAGTAAAAATTTAAGATAAAGTAAAAAAAGAAGAAAAACAGCTGATCCTAAATGTCTGTATGTCTACGTGTATGTTTCCTGTCACACACATACACACACACACACACACTCAACTTTTCATCATAATACTCTGTAAATATTTGAGATAATGTAAAAAAAAAAAAAAAAAAAACAGCTGATCCTTTATGTATGTGTGTTTGTCTACGTGGACTTTTCCTGTCACACACACACACACGTACACACACATATACATATATCTTGCTATTTAACCCTTTATAACTCGTTGCTATTTGTTTATATGTACCCTAATTAAAGTAATATTATACCTGTAAGTGTTATCTAATGGTGAGTATCATGGTGAGGGTAGAGATGTGATTATAATAAGGACATTAATGATATATAAACAGCTGTGTTCTCTCCTCTCACTCCACCATAACAACACTGATGACGTCACTACAGTGTTGCCAACTCACCGCACTTCTTCTTGTATGTACGGTACAGCCACAATCATATATCCACCAACAACACTTTTTTCCTTCCATCGTGCAAATAAATCAGTATCATATCAAAATATAATCATACAACAACACCTTACGTCAAATAAATCAGTATCATATCAAAATATAATCATGCAACAACACCTTACGTCAAATAAATCAGTATCATATCAAAATATAATCATACAACAACACCTTACGTCAAATAAATCAGTATCATATCAAAATATAATCATACAACACCTTACGTCAAATAAATCAGTATCATATCAAAATATAATCATACAACAACACCTTACGTCAAATAAATCAGTATCATATCAAAATATAATCATACAACAATTAACACCTTACGTCAACTCAACTCTCTCAAATATATCAGTATCATATCAAAATATAATCATACAACAACACCTTACGTCAACTCAACCCCTTCAATTATTATTATTATTATGAGGTGCTGTAAAATCATACACGTGTTGTTCTTTATTACCAAGATATTTACTACGATGGAAGGAAAGTGTCGGTGGATATTTGATTGTGGCTGTATACCTACTATAGGATCGTATGCAATGCAAGAACTTCCGTGGTGCATACGATGGCGTGGTACCTGTACGACGGCTCTATTGTTTTTCTATGGAGTCATCGTACCGGTACCACACCATGGTATTCACCACGAACATTCATAAATATAGCCCCTATAACTAAGATATGATTTTCCCCTACACCGTAATGTCAGTAATGTGGCTTACGATAAATGTTTCAAAACATATGTAATTGCATATTAAAATTGATTAGTAAAATATATGTAGAATTACATAAAAGCACACTTGTAAGGATAAGAATTATGCAATAATGTATATACTGTAATAAGAACATAGAACATAACAATTTAGGAAATTGCAGAAGGCTTGTTAATTGTTGGCCTGTCAGGTAGGCTACATATAAGTGAAACTGTCATGTTATTAATACATTAACACATTAGGGACTGACAGTTGTTGCTACAGGCAAAACTCACCCTTCAATTAGAACACACATGTCCATATTTCAGTACATTTTTGAAGTAGGCTACTGTAGAGGCTGTACAGCTGCCTCTCACTCAGAGTTTGATAGAGAGGGATAGAGAGAGAGAGAATTTTCTATAAGAAGTTTATTATAACAAGACAAATTTGGCAACATCCTGTTGCCGTTGCCAATGAAGAAGTACGTGTTATATATATATGTATAAAAAGTACATATACATATCATCATTTTCCCCTACGCATGGCAACACTGATCGACGTCAGCTGTTGGTAAATGTGACACACGGGATGCGCACTGAGGGAATGTAAATGTAATGTATGTATTTAATATAATTTTATTGATGAATTTTGTATTGTTATGTTATTTTATGGAGAATTTTGTATGTTATGTATTACAATGGAAAAATATTTTTGTATTGTAAAGGGTTAAAGTGACACACGGGATGCGCATTGACGGGAGAGTAATGTAATATATCATGTATGTAATGTAAAATTGAGTATAATTTTGTAATTTTATGAAAAATTTTGTATTTTATGTAATGTAAAGGGAGGATAATGTAATATGTGTAATGTACAGGGAGGGTAGTGTAATATGTAAACTATGATATGTAATGTAATGGAGTATAGTGTAATATATAATGTAATGGGAAATACATTAAGGGAATTAGTATACTTTTAATTGGGGTACAGTCGGCGGCCAAAGTTGTGTCGCCTCAATTTGCATTTCTTGAAGGATAACATAAAGGATAATCATCGATCTAAAACATTCAACATACAGAATTACAATAACCAGGGGGAAAATTAGTAAACTACTCTGGGTTTTCATTTTACGAGCCTGTGAAGCTTATTAGGCCTATATTTCCATACTGTACTTTACGACTTGACAGATGTAGCGACACGATTTTTGCCGCCAACTATACATTGGAGTGCCTTGTTGATTCCTCCACAGTATGCCAGGAGGAAACAAACTGTAGCAGACACTAAGCACCATGCACTTCCCTGTCCTCACACTCTATAGCTAACCTTCGACCTGCACTCACCTCTTGCTCCTGCCGCCGACCTCGCCTGCTGCTACTCCTACCAAGCTCCAGCACACCACATACGCTACCTCCTGCAGCAGATCTCTCTCCACTCGGCCACGGCAGACAAGTCTCACTCTCTACAAGGTGCTTAATGTCTTCTACATTACAAAACAACAGATGGTGGTGTGTTGCATGGAATAGTTTGGAGGAATCATATATATTATAGCGTTATGGGACGTTATCACCCAGGATGATTGAAGACTCGCTGTGCAGTACAAGGTAGTTTATTGGTAGGTAACACTTGGGTAACAGGTTGTGGTGAATCAAGCAAGGTGGTGTGTGAGTGTGTTTGGCTCAGAGTAGCGAGGGGAGTGGAGAGGTGTTCGTGTGTCCGTGGTGAGGAGTCAACTAAACTCTCTGTCCCACCTGTGTGTGGTAGCGGGAAGCGGCTGGGCCAAGCACCTGTGTGGGAAGGTGTGTGAAGGCGGGAAAACGGTTGGGCCAAGTGAGGGTAGAGAGGCGCAGTGTGAGAATGCTTGCTTGATTCACTACAGTACCCCCCCTCCCCCCAAAAAAAAGAATTCTGAGAGGAGTGAGGGTAATAAAAATAATTATGTGAGGAATGGCCTCACTAAAGACAATATAAAGAAAATAAATACACATATATACATATATTAAAATGGGGACAACCTGGAAACATATTCATGAGCCATGCTTGATGGGTAGTGTTGCACAAAAGAGTACGTGTGAGGTGTGGATTGTCGTATGGTCGAGAAAGGCAAGTGTGTGACTTAATAGTAGGTGCAAGATGTGTGAGGCTGGTTGTCGAGTAGGTGCATGTCTGTGTTGGCTAGCATGGATATATATTTATGTGGTCGCTTGATGGTACATCCTGCGCGTGTAGTAAACCCTACAGGTACCATGTCTGGCTCGTTCTCCCGTGGCAATATCTGTGGTGGTGGTGGTGTGACTGGGCGTGTAGGTGTCCGTGGCCGGCCGTGGGGGCTGACAGGACGAGGGGGAGTGGCAGGTACGACATGAATAATAGGAGGCTGGTCCTGAGGGAGATTAAGAGGGATTACACATATAGAGTCATTTGGTAGAGGGTCGGCAGGCGTGGGGGATGGGTTGAGTGAGGCAGGTTCAGGTATGGGATTAAGCGGGGGTGCGGGTGGGGGTGTAGGTGAGGCAGGTTCAGGTAATGTAGGAGGGGTAGGTACATTAGGGGGTGTAGGTGGTGAAGGATGGATAACGGTTGCATAACGGTCGGGGGGTTTAGGTGTCCCTACGATTGATGGTGTGTGAGTGGAGGTTGATGGTTGTGATTGTGATGTGTGAGTGGAGGTTGATGGTTGTGGTTGTACTTGTGTTGGTTGTGGGGAGTTGTCCTGGGTAGTAGTGTGGGGGGGTCGTGATAGTGAAGGAGGGGGAGAGGTGCGAGTGTGTGGTGCACCAGCGTGTGCCGGTTGGGGTGGAGGTGGGGGTGTTGGTGTGGTATTGTGTGCGTTGGGTCGGTTGTATGATGATAATGGTGGTGGTGAGGGTATGCCTGTGTGTGGGGGAGCAGGTGTTGGCTGAGTGGTTGGGGAATGGGTGGTGATGGTTGGTGGTGGAATGTTGTGTGTGTTATACCATTGTTGGTACGCTGTGATGTGAGGCTGTGTGTGCGTGAGTGGGGTAGGCATAGTAGGGGTTGGCAGCAGAGGGCGCCTTGGCTGCGTGACGTCGTGGTGAGGTGGTGGTGGACGTGTGTCCTGCTGCTGCTGTTGATGTTGGTCAGACTGTGTCACCGCCGGTTTCACGCATTGCCAGGAAGTCCTGTATGGTTTCCCCCCGATCTGCAGCGTTACTGTCGCCTCGTCCCTCTTGATGACCCTATGTGGTCCAGTGTACGGCTGCTGCAGGGCAGTCCTGTGCGCGTCCGTCCTGAGGAACAGTTGTTCTGCCCTGCGGAGTAGTGGGTGTTCATAAGTGGGGTGGTGTGACTGTTGTCTTGTTGGTGTAAGTGCTGGTGTTGCCATGATCCTCTTCAGAGCTGGGAGAAAAGATAGGTTGGAGGTGTCTGCCGTTAGGTCTACCACTTGGCTGGGCAACCTCAAATCCTCCCCGAACGTCAATTCCGCAGGTGAGTGGTTCAGGTCCTCCTTGACCGTCGACCTGATGGTCAGCAGGATGAGAGGCAGTGCATCCACCCACTGTTCAGGCTGTACCGCCCTGAATGCCTCCTTCAGCCAGCGGTGGAACCTCTCGACCATACTGTTGCTGCAGGGGTGATAGACAGTGGTCCTGTTCCTGCATGTCCCCACGCCCTTGACTCGAACTGAGTCCCCTGGTACATGACGATGCACGCCGGAGGGCCGAAGTTAGCCACCCAGTCCTGGAGAATGTGTCTTGCCGTTCCTTCTGCTGTGATGTCAGTCATGGGGGCTGCCGTGCACCATCTTGTCGTACGGTCGACGCACGTGAGTAGATATCTGTATCCCCGTGATGTAGGGAGTGGCCCCACAATGTCTAGATGTACCGTGTGGAACCTTGACGTGGGTGTTGGGAAGTCATGTATTGGTGGGCATGTGTGTCTACCAATCTTTGAGCGTGGGCATGCCATACACTCTGACACCCACTCCTTGATTTGCCTCCTCATGCTTGGCCAGACTGCACAACGCGTGATTAACCTCTGGGAGCCAGCGACCCCTGGGTGGTTGAGGTTTTTGGAAGTGGAGGAATGTGGTTCTCCTGAATGGGGCCGGAATGTATGGTCTAGGAGGGCCACATGAGATGTCGCACCACACTCTCACGTTGGGCTCGGCTGCTGTCACTTCCTCCAGCTTCAGACCTGTGTTGCCTTGCAGTAGTTGATGTAGTTCCTCGTCTGTTTGTTGGGCTGCAGCAATATGTTTGATGTCGAAGGGATGGCCTAGGTGGACTGCCATGACCGTCTGTGTCTGAGGTGTAGCCCGGGATAATGCGTCAGCCACAGCGTTGTCCTCACCCTTTACGTGCCTTATATCGGTGGTGTATTCTGATGTGTATGCCAAGTGACGGGTGACTCTTGGTGATCAGTTTGTCCCCAGCTGCTTCATGGCAGTTGTGAGTGGCTTATGATCCGTTCTGATGTGGAATTACCGTCCCTCAAGGAAGTGGCCAAAGTGACGTACTGCCTCGTACATTGCCACGAGCTCCCTGTCAAAGGCACTGTATTTCTTCTGTGGTGGGTCGATTGCTGAAGAACGCTATTGGGCGTAACGTCCCCTCGACGTCTTGTTGCAATACTGCCCCAATAGCGTCCGCTGATGCATCAGTGTAAACGGAGGTAGGTGCGTGGGGCGTGGGGTAGGCTTGCAAGGTGGTGCTGGCGAGCCTGCTCTTGATGCTGGTGAATGCCGCCATTGCCTCGTCATTCCAACTCAGCTTCTTCTGCGAACTCTTCTTTAGTCCTTTGATTAGGTCATGTAGTGGAGATAGTGCTTCTGCAGCGTGAGGGACAAACCGATTATAGTAGTTCACTATCCCTAGGAACTCTCTCATCTTCCTGGCGGTGTTGGGTGGGGGAAAGTCCCTGATGGCCTCGACCTTCTGGTGTAGTGGCGTGATTCCCTGTGACGTCACCCTATGGTCCAGGAAGTCTACTTTATCAGCCCCCAGCACACACTTTGATGGGTGAATCTTCAGTCCATATTCTTGTAATTTATTGAAGAGCTGTCGAAGGTGTTGGGCATGATTGTCGTGGTCACTGGATGCCACTAGGATGTCGTCGATCTATACCACCACGAAGTCCAAGCCCCTGACTACCCTATCCATGAACCGCTGGAAGGTTTAGGCAGCATTTCTCAGGCCAAAGTTCATGGCAGGGAATTCGAATAAGCCGAAGGGAGTGGTAATGGCAGTCTTTTTAATATCTTCCTCTGCTACGGGAATCTGGTGGAAGGCACGGACTAGGTCGATCTTCGAGAAAACAGTACACCCCTGGAACTTGGAGTGGAAATCAAGGACATGGGGTATAGGGTAACGGTCTGGAGTCGTTACGGCGTTGAGTGCACGGTAGTCACCGCATGCCCTCCATTCGCCTTCCTGTGCTTTGGGCACCATATGGAGTGGAGATGCCCATGCACTGTCTGATGGACGTGCTATCCCTTGTTGCAGCATGACTTGGAATTCTTTCTTTGCTGCTTCTAGTCTCTCCGGTGGCATCCTTCTGGGTCGGGTCTGGCGAAACATGGTGGACCGGTCGTGACAATGTTGTGGCGTACTCCCGGATCTTTGGGCTGATAATCGTTGGTGGCCGACAGTAATTGAGGGAACTCCTGGAGCAGCTGGTGATACTCGCTTGTCTTGGAGATGTGGGTGATGGTGAGTTGTGACTGGCGGCATGATTTGGTTTGTATGTGCCGGCCCGTCGTTTTGTGTAGCAGCATCCTGCCTTTCTTATCAATTAACAGATCATGTGCTGCCAAGAAGTCCAGCCCTAGGATTGGGTACTGTACATCTGCCACCACAAACGGCCACACAAACCATTCCTCGGTGATGAGGGAGACGCCTTTACTTCTTGTGCCATATGTAGCGATGGGTGATTTATTAGCTGCCAGGAGATCGTACGCCATGCTGGAGGGTCGATGTTTCTCCCGATGAGTGGGAGGAAGTACACTGACTTCTGATCCTGAGTCCACCAGGAACAGCTCCGTCGTTGCTAGGTCCTCTACCCACAGGAGAGTGCCGCTGTGAGGTTCAGTGGTGTATGACCTGGGGGGGTACGCCTGTGGGTCCCCAGGCGGATGTGTGGTGTCTCCGGGAGTGGTCGTCCGTGCAGGAGGGTGTCGGTGGAGAGATGTGGCTGGATTCTGGGTGGTAGTACCCTGTGATGTGGTGGCGTCGCTCGATACCCGTGGAGATAATGCGGTGGTAGCGGAAGTGATAACGTGGTAGTGGAGTGGTAGTTGTGGGATCGTTGGTGTCGGCGGCAGTGACGTGTCTACTCTCACGCCACCGCCTTAGTAGTTTCCCTGGTTGTCGAAGCGGTCAGAGTTAGGTGTGTGACTAGGCCACTGACATGGTGCTCGGCAGTTCCTTGCTTGCCTCCCGTAGTGTTGATGGTACACGCATAACTGCATCTGTTGCTGTTGCCATGGTTGTCTAACTTGGGGCGGTGGTTGATGTTGAGGCGGTGGTGGTAGAGCTAGTGGTCGTGATTGTTCACGTTGTTGTGTCAATTGTTGTTGTTGTAAAGTGTCTAGGTTTTTATGTATCTCCCTCGTTAATTGTACTAACTCTGCCGTACTGCCGCATGGTTCTGTAGGTTGTGGTTGCATGGAGGAATGCTGAGGTGGTGTGGAGGTGGTATTTACTGCCGTTGTTGTGGTGTTTAATGGGAATGTGTTGCCACTCCATGCGCCCTCTTGCTCAATGTGGGCGTCCATGAGAGAGTCGGCCCGCTCCCCATACTCCTGGAGTGTGAGGTTTGGCTGAGCGATGAGGTGCAGCCGTAACTGGGGGGGCATCAGATTAGTGTGTCTTGTTTTCAGCATGAGGTCTGGGAAGGGATTACCTGCCGCTTGGTTGAGCCGTTGCATATGTCTGAGGAGTGCAGATGGGCTCCTCCCGTCCAACTGAACATTTTCCAGGGCCTTGAAGTTCTGTAGGACGGTATTTCCACACGCCGTCAGTGTAGGAAGCGAAGGAGAGATTAAGGCGAATATATCTGTTGGGAGGGCCCTGATGATTGCCCGATATTTCGCCTCATGGGAACTATTATCTCCTCTCCAGATTTCCTCTGTGTATTGCAACCACGCGAGTGTGTCAGATGAAAATGGAGGGGTGAATGGAATGGATAACGTGGGTGTGTATTGGGTGTTATTCGTGGTGTTGGTAATTCAGATGTTTGCGCCATATTGCTGGTGAGACGTAAGTTATGCAATGCGGTGTGGGGTGGATGGATGGATGGATGGATGGAAAGCGGGAGCACGATGGGGTATGGGGGTAAAATATATTAGTCCTCCCGGGAAGAAGGAATCGAAGAAAATTGTAGGAACTCGAGGGAGTGAAGAAAATGGTAGAAAATCCGGGGAGACTGAGTCAGAGTGGGCCAGGGAATTCTGTAGTAATGCTGAGGTAGGTTAGGCTGAGGTGGAGGAAGGAGGTTAGGAATGAGTGATGCGTGGGTAAGTTGGGGTGTAGGTGCGGCCAGAGAAATCCCTAGGGGGTAGAGTGAGGATTGCGAGCGTGGGTGAAATATATTAACTACGGTAGAATGGCGGGAATGGAATGAGACAAGGAATGATGTTTTAGAGAGCGTGGAGGTGGCGTGTTTTGTACGGGTGTGACAGGGGTAGCGTGAGTAGGTGAAGAATGGATTGCTTTTCTATCACACAATACATATAAATAGAAAGTACATATAAATTGGGGATATGCGGCAATGTGCCGGTACAATAATACTATAGATATGGAAAAAAATTGGGGAGAAGAATCACTGGGGAGGGTTCACTGAGAGAAAGATTGGAAAATAATTGTTGATATTGAGTACTTAATCCTCGTGTGCTGGTGGCGACGTCGTGAGTGGCGTAGAGGCGTGGAGTGGCGTATCGCTGGCGACGTCGTGGGTGGCGTAGAGGCGTGGAGTGGAGCGGTGTAGCAACACAAGGTGTGGAGAGTGGCGCGGTGGAGCGCGTGTTGTGGAACTGGAGTGGTCCACGTGGGGTGGAGAGTGGAGTGTATGTTTTGGAGCAGGAGAGTGGTCCAGGAGCAACACGTAAGATGGAGAGTGGAGTTGTGTAGTTGTATAGCTTGGTTCAGGGCGGATGTATAAGGTTACCTGAGTTGTCGCACACGTGGAGAGTCGTTTCAGGCTGGATGTAATTTTTTCCGGGGTCACCAGTTATAGCGTTATGGGACGTTATCACCCAGGATGATTGAAGACTCGCTGTGCAGTACAAGGTAGTTTATTGGTAGGTAACACTTGGGTAACAGGTTGTGGTGAATCAAGTAAGGTGGTGTGTGAGTGTGTTTGGCTCAGAGTAGCGAGGGGAGTGGAGAGGTGTTCGCGTGTCTGTGGTGAGGAGTCAACTAAACTCTCTGTCCCACCTGTGTGTGGTAGCGGGAAGCGGCTGGGCCAAGCACCTGTGTGGGAAGGTGTGTGAAGGCGGGAAAACGGCTGGGCCAAGTGAGGGTAGAGAAGCGCAGTGTGAGAATGCTTGCTTGATTCACTACAATATTATCTCCAAAAAAAATTACCAACTAAGCTAAGCCCTCCCTTTAATGAAATAATTATATACTCGTCTTGTTTTGTACAGAGACATTATTATGAAGAATCAGTATAGCCAATGTCACAACTTTTCATGGTTGTAGACAGTGAACATTTTTTTTTTTCCCCACACATAATGTTCAGTCAGGGACATATTAAATTGACATGCGTATACTTCAAATGGGCCCGTTTTCAAGCATAGAGACTCGGTGGCCTCTCTTTCATCCTACCCTATATAATTATGCTCAAGGAGTGGCCCCGGCATTCTCAAGTGTGTCTCTTTCATGTGTCCGCAACTGTACACACACACACACACACACACGTCTTAGGGTCGATTCCACAGTGGTTTGTAAGCACGCAAACGAAAGAATCTTAGCCGTGTAAATGACTTCTGGGTAAATTATTTAATGAATTTGGTGAGTAAACTATGGAGTGATCATCATTATCTAACTGTTTGATAGATTTTGTGAATGTGGATACTCTGCTTTTGGAAAGTAATGAAGTCTTACAAGTGTGGTTGGTTGGGAAGCTAAGAAACCAATACCACTGTGGAATCGACCCTCAGATTAAATAGCCTTTACAGTATTCCTTCGATATAAGATGAATGAATTTAGCACATCATTATATCCTTTTAACACAGGCTTAGTAAATCACTTATTAATTTTAGTCTGTGTGGTAATGAATAACAGAAGCCTGGGAAAACATACATTGGTGATCTTCAATGAGGGACTGAGTGTATAGCAGTGGGCGGTATATCTCATCAAAACATTCCTGTACCACCGGTTCACCTATGTGCAATGTCTTTCTTGCATTTTGGGTGAGGTGTATGAGTTGGGAATGTTTGGGGCACTGGGTTGTCCTGGTTCAGAGGAAATGCTGTTCTGAAGGCGGACGAGTCCACCTTTTTGGTGGACCAACGGCATCCCTGAGAGGAGGTTTAGAGTTGAAGCCATAGTCACAAGCCCGATCTTCCTCCAACTCTCTCCTCTCCCTTCCATACGGGGCTTGGCGTATACTTCTCTTCCTCTTTCTATTTTTTCTTCATCATTTTCCCGCCAATCCTATGTTGTCTGGGCAGGGCTATGGGACTAGTTGGTGGTGGCGGCTTCTTTACCATCGTTACTGCCCCTCTAGTATAATTTGATTCTGTGTTATGAATCCAAAGTTCTAGTTTTATGGGTTTTCTCTATCTGCTATTTTTTGTTTGCCTGAAACTTAGGTTTCCGGATGTGGAGTTGAACCCGGGTCCAAGGCGTCCAAGGCGTCCTCCTCCTCGGTGCTGCACAGTACTTTACTCTAATGTGTGTGGTTTATCTGGGAATTTTGCTGATTTGACTGTGGCGGCCCCCCATTATGATGTGCTGTTATGTTCAGAAACTCTAGTCTCTGGCTGGCGTCATCAGTCGGAAATATGATTTCCTGGTTTTGGTCGACCTGTTCTGCTGTATCGTGGGGAGTTGCTGTGGTCTCGTGGGTTAGCTGCTTACGTTAGAGATGGTATTATTGTTTTAGACAGAAAAAGTTTGAATGTGGTTACTGTGAGATGATGGTTTTGAGAGTATGTGGGAGACTGTTTAACTTTTATCTTTACAGCTTGTATTGGAACCCAGATCTGGAGGATGGTATATATGCCTGGCTAGGGTACAAGCGGAGGACAGTCGTGTGTCATTTGTCTTTATGGGTGACCTCAATGTGCACCATGAGGAATGGCTAGGGTCCTCAATAACGACTTGTCATGGTGTTGCTGCTTTGGATTTTTCATCGGTCTCTGGCTGTGACCAATTGGTTGTTTGTCCAACCCATGTGAGAGGTGGAACCCTTGACCTGGTGATGACTGATGTTCCGGATCTGGTGGCAGTAGCTGTGGTCGCACCAATTGGATGTTCAGATCATTCTTCTCTCTCTGTGAAGGTTTCCACTGCCCAATCAGTTCCAAACCTGTGTGTGAGGAGGGACGTGCTTCTGAAAAATCGTGTTAATTGGGATGCAGTTTGTGGTGCTGTGTGTGTGTTTCCATGGCATGTCATGTATGTTGCTGATAATCCGGTAGAGTTGCTGAATCAGCATTTGTCTGAGGTAATTGAGCAATATGTGTCTAAGAAGATCATTCGTGTGCGCAATAGTGATGCGCCTTTGTTTACTGATGAGTGTAGGGCCGCATTTGATCTTAAGCAGGGTGCCTATCGTAGGTGGACTCGTGATCGTTGCAGAGCAAAGTGGGATGAGTTTATTGAGTGCCAAAGAATGGCTAATGGTGTCTATGCGGAGGCAGAGCAACGCTTCAATATTGGAGCCAGGGATGTGTTGCTGAATGCTCGGAGCCCACATAAATGGTGGTCTACCTTGAAGAGTGTTGTATTTGGGTGTGACTCCTCTCTCCCCCATTGGTTGGTGACGGTGGTAGACTGGTGTATGAGCCCTGTGGTAAGGCTGTATTGCTTGCACCTCACTTTGATAGCAAGAAATCCCCCAAGGTAGTGTCTTAGGGCCGTTGTTGTTCCTACTGTATACCTTTGAACTCTTTAACATCTTAGAGAATGACCTGTATGGTTATGCAGATGACTCCACTCTTATTGCTGTTGTGCCGACCCCTGGTGCCAGGATTTCTGTTGCTCAGTCATTGGATCGTGACCTGGTTAAGATTAGTGATTGGTGCAGGTTGTGGGGTATGAGGTTGAATGTTGGCAAGACTAGGACAATGGTCGTCTCTAGGTCTCACACGGTGTACCCTTTATCGCTACCATTGATTCTTAATGGGACTGTATTGGAGGGGTCTGAGAATTTGGTTATTCTGGGAGTTACAGTTGATGCCAAGCTGACCTTTGAGTATCATAGGGCTTGGTGTGTGTTGGAAGATCACTCATTGTTACTCTGGTGTTTTAACTCCTTTGTGTTGCCTCTGTTGGAATACTGTTCTCCAGTATGGAGTTCAGCAGCTGACTGCCATCTCAAGTTGCTGGATAGGATTGTTTCTAATGCTAATTTTCTTACTGGCGGTTCACTTGATTGTAATTTGAGTCACCGTTGTTCTGTTGCATCATTGTGCATGCTGTTCAAGATCAGAAGTAATGTGCTGCATCCTCTGAACTCGTCTCTGCCACCTCTGTATGTTCCAGCTCGTGTCACTCGTGGTACACTGGACTCCCATAGGTTTACTTACGTATTGCCACTCTGTAGAACCTGTCAGTACAGTGGATCGTTTGTCCCTAGGTGTGTTGGACTCCCATAGGTTTACTTACGTATTGCCACACTGTAGAACCTGTCAGTACAGTGGATGGTTTGTCCCTAGGTGTGTTGGACTCCCATAGGTTTACTTACGTATTGCCACACTGTAGAACCTGTCAGTACAGTCGATCGTTTGTCCCTAGGTCGGTGTCTCTGTGGAATGGCCTTGGTGAATCTGTCTTTGATGGTGTAGGACTGGCTGGCTTCAAGAGTAGGGCTAATATGTTTTTATTAAGCTAACTGCTCATCTTTCTTTCTCTAAGCTGTCTTCTTTTCTTCAGGTTGGATTCATGGGGCTGGGGTCCTCGGATTGATAGAATGTTTGCATTCTTTTCCAGCTTTGTGTCTCTGGTCTATTTTAATAATAATAATAATAATAATAATGAATAACACAAGCCTGGCTGGGAAAACATAATGTTGATAATCTTCAATGAGAGAATGAGTGATTAATGAAGTACAAGTATATTTATTTATTCATTGTTTATCGAAGGTTTATAGTGTACTTTAAGGACCTTGTAATCATGTATGAGAATTGAAAGCTTCTGATTCCTCCTGACTATGCCACGACACAAGCTCCTTCCATATAGGTGTATGTGTGTGTGTGTGTTTCGTGGCAATATTTGAAGGACTCATTTACCTCCAATTTTCTGACTACATCACAGGGTCCCTTAAGCTCCAATAATGCCATAAAACAGACGCCCTCAATGGTACTGATAGGGGATGTGTTTCGTGGCATAGTTTGGAGGAATCACACACCTTCCAATTCACCAACAAGATAATCTCCCCTTAATGCAAGCAGCTGATCATTACTGTACAGCTGGCCACAGAAATTCTTACACAGGGTATATATAAAGAGAGGTCATTCATTATTGTGGAAGTATTGCAATGAATGGTCTACCAAGTGACTCTTCTGTGATTACCAAAACAACAAACCTAATAATAATAATACTGTTGTATTGCAGTCTAATAATAATAATAATAATAATAATAATAATAATAATAATAGTGTTGTACTGCACTTTCATAGTCTTACATTTTTTATATGTTGTAAAGCCTCGAAAACAACAGTGTGTGTAAGAATTCTTGTGGACAATAGTACAGTTACCAGCACTAATAAGTATACAGGTGTGCTTGGAATACCTATATAGAGACAGTAAATAAATACACAATAACATCTCCATTGTACAGTTATCGGCACTAATAAGTATACAGGTGTGCTTGGAATACCTATATAGAGACAGTAAATAAATACATAATAACATCTCCATTAGAATTAGTTGGTTGGTGAATTGGTGGACTGTTTAAAGCTTCAACCAAAGCTATATACTTATTAGTGCCCATGACTATACATTAAATTACTTTGTGCCGTTGATAAGGTGAGGAAAAATTGTCTTAATATTGTACTATAATGATGTTGTATTATTTACTCGTACGATATACATAATAATTATACATCAGTAAATATATAACAGTATTATTATAGTAGTCGAATAAAGGAACACATAATAATAATAATAATAAAATTACTGAAGCTATAATTTAGAGAGAGAGAGAGAGAGAGAGAGAGAGAGAGAGAGAGAGAGAGAGAGAGAGAACAACCAATAATTTATGAAGCCTTATGAAAGAGAGAGAAGGAACAATAATTTATGAAACTTTAATTGACAGAGAGAGAGAGAGAGAGAGAGAGAGAGAGAGAGAGAGAGAGAGAGAGTGAGAGAATAAACAATAATTTATGAAGCTTTAATTGAGAGAGAGAGGCCAACATTCTTCATTAACCTGGTCCTGTTTCGTGATATTCTAATGAACCAATAGTGTCTGTAATATTCCCTTAAGTTACCCTGTGATTATGAATGTGACCTGGTGGCTTCTGATTCCTCCTAACTATGCCAAAAAACACAAAAGCTCTTATAATGTCCGTGCATGTTGTTTCGTGGCAATGTTTGAAGGACTCACTAACCTCCCATTATTGTTTACTACATCATGCACGTGGGTCCTTATTTAACCACTATTGAAACGAGTACCAAAATTTGAGGTTTTGGTGGGTTTACTGTAGACTTCTGCTGAGCTGCTTGTGGGGTCCCTCGTTGTTTGGTCTGATATCTCTAATACGGTCTTAACTGTGTCTAGTATGGCTGGCATAAGCTTTTCAATATCATCCTGTTGTTTGGTGTATCTTGCTGTATCGTAGCCATCCTCTGTAATACTCTTTTCTAAGATGACTGCTCGTCCTATGGGTAACAGAGACGATACCATGTTGTTGAATTTGGTCATTGGTGTGCCTTGGGAAGAGAAGGACTTGTCGAAGTCTTGTAACATAGACTTGATGATATCAGCAGTGCCGTCAGGTGTCGGTTCTAGGTTCTCCTGTTGGTCGTACACATTACTGCGACTTGCGAACTGGTACTGGGGCAGAGCAACACTCATACCAACACATACCCATAGTACAAACCAAGAAGCAATCTGTACAAAAACAATATTTTAATATACTGGTACTTGCCAACTGGTACTGTGGCAGAGCAACACTCATACCAACACATACCCATAGTACAAACCACGAAGCAATCTGTACAAAAACAATATTTTCATTTACTGAAGATGGTAGCCTAATATGATGTTATGTTTACAAGATGGTAGTCTAATATGATGTTAAGTTTACAAGATGGTAGTCTAATATGATGTTAAATTTACAAGATGGTAGAGTCTTGTACAGCCATGGGTGATAGTGGTGGACCAGGGTCCAAGGAGTGTTGGAGAACAACTGAATAGAGTTCGAAAAAGTGAGTCTTCTAAAGCTCTCTCAACGTTGAGAATGGTTTGGAAAATTAACTTTTTCGAACTCTGTTCAGTTGGTGTCCAACACTCCTTGGACCCTGGTCCACCACTATCACCCATGGCTGTACGTTGTCAGACCATCTTGACAAATAATATTAGGAAAAGCAACAATGACAAAACTTGGACTATAACGTACGAACGTACGACAACGTTAACAGAGTTATTATGTGTGTTGTTGTTGTTGTTGAAGTTCCTCAAGCTGTCTGGCCGAACAGCCCCGTATTATGTGTGTTTTATAGTAAACTCTCACCATGTTTGTGTAAGAGGTGAGTGTTGCTGTTGTCAGGGCAGCAAGGCACCAACATACAGTATAAAGTGTTGTTGTCAGGGCAGCAAGGCACCAACATACAGTATAAAGTGTTGTTGTCAGGGCAGCAAGGCACCAACATACAGTATAAAGTGTTGTTGTCAAGGCAGCAAGGCACCAACATACAGTATAAAGTGTTGTTGTCAGGGCAGCAAGGCACCAACATACAGTATAAAGTGTTGTTGTCAGGGCAGCAAGGCACCAACATACAGTATAAAGTGTTGTTGTCAAGGCAGCAAGGCACCAACATACAGTATAAAGTGTTGTTGTGTACCCACCTTCTTATAGTAAACTCTCACCATGTTTGTGTTGCAGCAACAGGTGTAGGAGGTGAGTGTTGTTGTTGTTAGGGCAGCAAGACAACAACATAGCCTACTGTATAAAGTGTTGGTGTGTTCAGTATAAAGTGTTGTTGTGTACCCACCTTCTTATAGTAAACTCTCACCATGTTTGTGTTGCAGCAACAGGTGGAGCAGGTGAGTGTTGTTGTTGTTAGGGCAGCAAGGTAACCAATAATATAGGGCTTGGTGTCTTACCCACCTTCTTATAGGGTTGGTGTGGTACAAGGTGTGGGTCTGGTTGGCACCAAGGTATTATTTCTCACATAAATATTCCTTCAACATAAACTATATACATTATATTTCAGTAAGATATTCATACATACAACAAACACCATTCATTTATAAATTCACACACAATGAGAAGCATTACGAACCACGGACGATAACGAACCAACACACTGTAATATACAACAAAGATTTACATTATAACATCTGGCAACTCGATCAATAAAAAAAAAAAAAAAAAAAAAAAGACCAACCAACTTTTACACACACACACACACACACACACAGAGTCTCTCACCTTTCCCTTTCCTTTCATAGCAGGTGCAGAATGTGAAGGTCAACCAAGCAATTAACCATAGCATCTTGCAATGCTAGTTACAGGGACCCTAAACAGTCATACAGGGACCCTAAACAGTCATACAGGGACCCTATACAGTCATACAGGGACCCTATACAGTCATACAGGGGGCCTATACAGTCATACAGGGGGCCTATACAGTCATACAGGGACCCTATATAGTCATACAGGGGGCCTATACAGTCATACAGGGGGCCTATACAGTCATACAGGGACCCTATACAGTCATACAGGGACCCTATACAGTCATACAGGGGGCCTATACAGTCATACAGGGACCCTATACAGTCATACAGGGACCCTATACAGTCATACAGGGACCCTATACAGTCATACAGGGACCCTATACAGTCATACAGGGACCCTATACAGTCATACAGGGACCCTATACAGTCATACAGGGACCCTATACAGTCATACAGGGACCCTATACAGTCATACAGGGACCCTATACAGTCATACAGGGACCCTATACAGTCATACAGGGACCCTATATAGTCATACAGGGACCCTATACAGTCATACAGGGACCCTATACAGTCATACAGGGACCCTATATAGTCATACAGGGACTCTATACAGTCATACAGGGACCCTATATAGTCATACAGGGACCCTATACAGTCATACAGGGACCCTATACAGTCATACAGGGACTCTATACAGTCATACAGGGACCCTATACAGTCATACAGGGACCCTATATAGTCATACAGGGACTCTATACAGTCATACAGGGACCCTATATAGTCATACAGGGACCCTATACAGTCATACAGGGACCCTATACAGTCATACAGGGACTCTATACAGTCATACAGGGACCCTATACAGTCATACAGGGACCCTATATAGTCATACAGGGACTCATCAAAGGGGTACATATATCCAGTCTTTATAAAATAAAGGGATAATGCACACGGAGGTGTATTAATTCCTTTATATACAGCAGTGTAAACTCCCTCCATCTTTATGGTCCCATTGTATATAGCAGTGTTAACTCCCTCCACCTTTGTATACAGCAGTGTAAATTCCCTCCACCTTTATGGTGCCTTTGTATACAGCAGTGTAAACTCCCTCCACCTTTGTATACAGCAGTGTAAACTCCCTCCACCTTTATGGTGCCTTTATATACAGCAGTGTAAACTTCCTCCACCTTTATGGTCCCTTCAGGACTGGTCTCATGGAAGGTGCGGCCCCACTTGTAGCTCTTGTGGTAACGTGGACTTGGGCCCGGGATCAAAGACCTTCCCCCCAATGAGGCCCCCAGACTCCCTGGTCCAGTAAGCTGTGGTCCCATCTTCCTGGAAACCTTATCATCACACATACAGTTCTTTGAGGGACAGAGGATAGAAATATAGAGAGGAGTGATGGAGGTGGTGGAGCTGTAGAGACGAGATTGTGGCCAGGCTGGTGTTGTGTGTGTTGAATGTTGATGTGTATTACTGACTCATCATAGCAACAACAACAACAACCATGCACACATACATTTCATTGAGGGACAGAGAGTAGATATAGATGGAGGTGGTCAAGCTGTAAAGAAGAGATTGTGGCCTGATGTTTGTGTGTGTTGTTTGTAGTACTGACTTGTAGAGACGAGATTGTGGCTTGATGTTTGTGTGTGTTGTTGTGTAGTACTGACTTGTAGAGACGAGATTGTGGCTTGGTGTTTGTGTGTGTTGTTGTGTAGAACTGACTTGTAGAGACGAGATTGTGACTTAGTGTTTGTGTGTGTTGTTTGTAGTACTGACTTTATCATTACAAGGGACCGAGTACAACACACACTTCATTGAGGATCTACTGAGGGACTGTAGGAGGGACACTGTATACTTTATTATCCCCACAAACTGATACCAAAATAAAGAGGAGTTTGGAGTGAGTTTGGAGTTGGTGGAGCTGTTGAGGAACCGTGTGATGTAGTATTGGAGATAAACGAGTCCTTCAAATATTACCACGAAACACACACACTTATATTGAAGTAGCTATGTCCCTTAAATAAATAAAGTATACTATGTCCCCTTAAATAGATAAAGTATGCTATGTCCCTTAATTAAATAAAGTTTATTATTTATTATTATACGTTATTTATTATTATACATTATTATTTATTATTATATATTATTATTTTTTATTATTATATATTATTATTTATTGTCATTTAATATTTATTTATCGACTGTTTGTATGTTTTTATTTTCATTTTATAACTGTCATTTATTATCTACATTTTTTTTATTTTTCTATATCCAAAAAGATGAGGACTAAAGGCTTGAGCCCGCTCTTTGTCCTCATCTGGGTAATTCTTAGTAAGAGTAGTCCAAACTCATGTCCAATTTCGTTCGAGATGCCTGGACACATTGCGTATGAAGGAACATAAGTAGTAGTAGTAATGTGGAAAGATGGATGAAGGTAAAGTGTTACAGAGTTGACCAATTGTGTATATGTAAGACTGAGAGTACTGGTTAACTCTTGTATTAGTGTGTGTGTGTGTGTGTGTGTGTATGTGTGTGTGTTCCAGAGTTAACCAGTTGTGTATATGTAAGACTGAGAGTACCAGTTAACTCTTACATTAGTGTGTGTGTGTGTGTGTGTGTGTTCCAGAGTTGACCAGTTGTGTATATGTAAGACTGAGAGTACCAATTAACTCTTACATTAGTGTGTGTGTGTGTGTTCCAGAGTTAACCAGTTGAGTATATATAAGATTGAGAGTACCAGTTAACTCTTGTATTAGTGTGTGTGTGTGTGTGTGTGTTCCAGAGTTAACCAGTTGTGTATATGAAAGACTGAGAGTACCAGTTAACTCTTACATTAGTGTGTGTGTGTGTGTGTTCCAGAGTTAACCAGTTGTGTATATGTAAGATTGAGAGTACCAGTTAACTCTTGTATTAGTGTGTGTGTGTGTGTGTTCCAGAGTTAACCAGTTGAGTATATATAAGACTGAGAGTACCAGTTAACTCTTACATGAGGGAGTTGGACAGAAAAGGGGTGAAAACGAGAGGCTTGGTGAGTGTTGCATGCTGTCCTGAGGGGAGGAAGCATACATTGAGAGAGTTCAGAAGAGCAATGTCCAGTGTAATAGTGATGGAAGACATGACTTCATTTATCTATTCCTTGCCCCCCCCCTCCTCTATGGTAGGGGCTATGAACCGCACCCCCTCTGTGGTATGGGGGGGGGGGGGGCTATGAACACCTCCCCAGTATCCCTGCTTGTCATTAAAGGTCACTAAAAGAGGATTGTTTTTTTTTCACTTTTTCAACTGTCCATTTTTTTTTTTTTTTTTTTTTTTTTTTCTCATTTGTTACCTTTTGTGTTTACTGTCCCACCTCTCAATTACCTTCTTCCTTGGGTGTCATATGACCTTACTGTTGTGACATCCAATATCAATCAATCACACCTCTCAATTACCTTCTTCCTCATGTGCCATATGACCTCGCTGTTGTGGCTCCTAATATCAATCAACCAGTCAGTCAGAAAAAAATTGGAAGGTAAACGAGTCCTTCAAATATTGCCACGAAACACGATGCATCTATATGGAAGGAGGTTGTTTGTTTCGAGGCATAGTCAGGAGGAATCAGAAGCCTCCAATTCTCATACACGATCACAGCTTGGGTCCTTAAATAATAATAATAATAATAATAATAATAATAATAATAATAATAATAATAATAATAGGTGTTGTTTGTCCTTAAGGGGTGTCTGTACAAGAAGGGTAGGGGGGGGGTTCTGTACAAGGATAGGTAGGGGTGTCTGTACAATAATGTACACCTACCGAGGAGCAGGTAAAAAATAAGATTAGCTAGGCGCAGTGGTTCTCAAACTGGGTGCCGCAGCACCCTGGGGTGCCACGGACAGCGCCTAGGGGTGCCACAAGATTGTCATGGCTAGATTGTCTCAAGGTACATTTGTAAAACAGTGTTTGTAGCAGTCTGCCTATAATTAATTGTCGGTGTAGGAAGGTACTCGCTCTAATATTTTTCTAAAATATAGGTTGATATTTCCTTTCACACACTTGCAATAATAATAATAATAATAATGGCAATAGAATGTAATAGTACTCCTTGCGTAACCAAATTTTTTTTGTTTGTACTCGTCGGTCGTCCAGTAGGTGATCGTTTCTCGTCCCATTTTTGTTAGTGAGGAGGGGTGATGGTGAAAAAGGGGTGCCACAGAAAGGATTATAAAAATTCAGGGTGCTATCACTGAAAAAAGATTGAGAACCACTGAGCTGCTAGGGTCAGTGAACTCCCAGAATAACCAGATAAACAGACTACCTGGCTACGGTCAGACACACAACAGATAACCAACACATGTAGCTAGAGATAGGCATTAAGATAACCAAATATCACAAACTACTTATCAGCATATACACCTGGAGATAGGAGCAAGGGTCATTTCAGCTACCTGAGGCATGACTCAGACCTCATGACTATGGTTCCACATGACTCATCTGCCACAGGACAACCCACAGTAAATCATAACTCATCAAGTTGGTAATATTGTATCCAGACACACCTGTCAACTCAAGTTAGAGAATATATATAGAAACGACTGAGAATAAATTCAGTTAGGACACTACCATTTCAACCGAGACAGATCAGGCATCTTCCTCTGGGCCCCTTAAGACAAGGCACGAAATTCCCCTAGAATTAATTGAAATAAAGTAAGTTATTTTAATAGTGAAGTCTAATTCCTTCTACCTCAATTGAACACCAACCATGCCGCCAGCTTCGCTACCAACCAACAACTACACACTCAAGAACAAAAGTACCAGATTCTTCCAAGAGACAAGCCAAGGACTGGTACAAGAAGGGTAGGGGGGTGTCTGTACAAGAAGGGTAGGTAGGGGGGAGTCTGTACAAGAAGGGTAGGTAGGTGGGTGTCTGTACAAGAAGGGTAGGGGGGTGTCTGTACAAGAAGGGTAGGTAGGGGGGTGTCTGTACAAGAAGGGTAGGGGGGGTGTCTGTACAAGAAGGGTAGGTAGGGGGGTGTCTGTACAAGAAGGGTAGGGGGGGTGTCTGTACAAGAAGGGTAGGTAGGGGGGGTGTCTGTACAAGAAGGGTATATGTGAGGTGTCTGTACAAGAAGGGTAGGTAGGGGGGTGTCTGTGCAAGAAGGGTAGGTAGGGTGAGTGTCTGTACAAGAAGGGTAGGTAGGGGGGGTGTCTGTACAAGAAGGGTATATGTGAGGTGTCTGTACAAGAAGCGTATAGAAGGTGAGGTGTCTGTACAAGAAGGGTATAGGTGAGGTGTCTGTACAAGGATAGGTAGGCGTGTCTGTACAAGAAGGGTAGGGGGTGTGTCTGTACAAGAAGGGTAGGGGGGTGTCTGTACAAGAAGGGTAGGTAGGGGGGGTGTCTGTACAAGAAGGGTATAGAGGGGTGTGTCTGTACAAGAAGGGTAGGTAGGGGGGGTGTCTGTACAAGAAGGGTATAGAGGGGTGTGTCTGTACAAGAAGGGTATAGAAGGTGAGGTGTCTGTACAAGAAGGGTATAGAGGGGTGTGTCTGTACAAGAAGGGTATAGAAGGTGAGGTGTCTGTACAAGAAGGGTATAGAGGGAGGTGCCTATACAAGTATAGTGCTTTGTATTTTCTTATTATAATAGATCAACACTGAGATGTTCACCGGACCACGAGATGATGTTTGCAGTATCACAAAAATAAATTGGTATTCGTTACGTGTTCCTCATCAATCAATAGGAGAGCCAATATATATATATATATATATATATATATATATATATATATATATATATATATATATATATATATATATATATATATATATATATATATATATATATATATATATCCTGAAGCAATCTATGGGTTAACCTCCCTTTTTTTTCTTTTCTTTCCCTTAATTAATTCCTGAAAAAAAAAAAATATTTATAGAATGATTATTGACCCTAGTTTACGAAGTTCCCTCATTGTTAATTTTGGTGTAATATAATTCTAAAAAAACAACAACTAATAATTGCCTGCCATTACCATTAGATTGACTTTGTTTCGGTAATGCTATGGACAAAAAAGAACGAG
This sequence comes from Petrolisthes cinctipes, assembly GCA_033782935.1. Taxonomy (NCBI): domain Eukaryota; kingdom Metazoa; phylum Arthropoda; class Malacostraca; order Decapoda; family Porcellanidae; genus Petrolisthes; species Petrolisthes cinctipes. The sequence goes on from JAWQEG010006171.1 coordinate 67,418, forward strand.
AGAGAAAGTTGTCACACGAGAACCATCCTACGTACTAACTCAATTGAATAACATATTTCACAATAATTACAATGAATAAGGACTTATCAGATCAGTTTAACCTCTGCAGCACTCCGAGTATTAGTGTTAGAATAATACACATCGTGCCCTTACAATCGGATGGTTGAGATAACATGGGATTACTGAGACCAAGGCCTTTCCAAGGCCTTTCCTATTAAGTAATAAGAAGGACCTTGACTGAGACTACCCTCTTCCCGGTCGTACGTACAGCCACAATTGAATAATGACCGACACTTTCTTTACATCGTAGTAAATATCTTGGTAATAAAGAACAACACGTGTATGATTTTGCAGCGCCTCATAATAATAATTGAGGGGGTTGAATTGATGTAAGGTGTTGTTGTATGATTATATTTTGATATGATACTGATTTATTTGCACGATGGAAGGAAAGTGTCGATGGTTATTTGATTGTGGTTGTACCTCGGGCTCATTTCCAACACAATTTCAACACTTTTACTATAAGAATTTTCACTCCAAACCTATCCTGGCACATTCCTAACCAACAAGGACCATTACTACACTGTACAGCCAGAGGCAAATGTTCTGTCGCCAAATCTGCCAAACCATAAAGTAAGTATGGAAATATAGGCTTCACAGGCTCGTAAACTAAAAAATAAGAAAGGTTTATTAATTTCCCCGTGGAAAATGTAATTCTGTATTGGTGAATATATTGTGTGATAATTAGCCTTTATGTTATCCTTCAAGAGGCCCTGAGAGAGGCAACAGGACATTTGCCGCCGACTCTACCTAACATTCTAGAGTCAGATATGACAGTTCACTTGACAGAATTTTGACGATGGCTCTGTAATGGCGGACAACACCCACACGCTGGACATAGCAAGAATATATATAATTAAAATAATCACTCCTAAGCACACTGGTATTATTAACACACATTACACCTTCTTTCCCTGTTCTCTGGTTATTATACTGATGGCTAAAGCTATTAATTTTCACAGGTTATACTCACAATTCTGACTGAGAAACCTTACACACGTACAGCCACAATCAAATATCCGCCAGCAACACTTTCCTTCCATGGTAGTAAAAATCTTGGTAATAAAGAACTGAGTATGATTTTGCAGCACATAATAATAATTGAGGGGGTTGAGTTGACATAAGGTGTTGTATGATTATATTTCGATATGATACTGATTTACTTGCACGATGGAAGGAAAGTGTCGGTGGATATTTGATTGTGGCTGTACCTGAGAGAGAGGCCAGTAAGAATATTATGAGACACCAACAAGTGTTCTCCTGCTGCTATAAGTCTGTCTCAGGAAACTTGAGGGAGAGATTTTAAGAAAGCCTTTGCCAAGATCGGAACACAAGTGACAGTGTGAAGGATTAAAAGGTCCCCTCGGGAGTCTGAACATGCCTCCTTCCATGTCTCCTTCCCTTTTCCTTTCCTACACACACACACACACACTGTGCTGAAATGTGTAGCCTTTGTTTATCCGTTTATCTAGCAGGGAGCAAAATAAGTTGAAAAATTATGCTTGGGTTGTAGAGATGAAACTAACCATGGGATATTCTTCCAGATAGTCTCATTGGAAGGAATATGTCTGAATAAATGAGTGAAGCACGTGGCTCACGCAAGAACAGAGAAGGGCGGTGTGGCGGATGAGGGGGGGGGGGGATTAACTGGGGTTGACCAATGTCAGGTTTGAGGAGGGTTGAAGGATGGGAGTGGGCAGGTGGGAAGGTTAATGTTAATCAGTTTTCATCTTTAGTGTTTTCCATGGAGATAACATAATCGTGCTGTTTTAGGATTGCTATAATAAAATTGTTATGAAAATATATAAACTGATTTGTAATAGTTTTAATAGTAACATGTCCTAAGTAAATATTTACATACTCTTAAATTTGAAAATACAATTCTCTCTCTCTCTCTCTCTCTCTCTCTCTCATTTTTACATGTGTTGATATTTCTCAGTAGGGACAGTATAGAAAAAAATAGATGATAAATACTTTTCATAATCTATTGTAGCTAATACAAAGTAAAATAATGTATATTTAAGACTAAAATTAATGCATAAATTAATACATAAAAACGACGGTGTCTGAATATGAACTATTATGTAACATTCAACTCAAATCAAGTGTGTGTGTGTGTGTGTATGTGTTGGAGGCGGAGGTGTGAAGTGATTTGATAAGGATTAAAATATTCTCGTTTTCTATACACAGCCAGAATGAAGGCTTCTTCCTGTATATATGTTATTTTCACAGCACAATTTCTATGCTTATATGTCATTTCTCGAAAACTTCTACTGAGAACTTTCGATACCTATACATATGAAGAAATTTTAGAAACAAAAACGATTCGCCTACATTAAGTCTAAGCCCTGAATTTTGGCAAGAAAGTTAGGCATTTTTGCCACTGAAATGAGAGAGGTCGCTGATATTGACCCTAATGTACCCCCATCATAGAGACTACTATTCCGTCCCGTATTTGGTAGACTGAGAGCTGCCTCAGTTTGGGGGCCAATCGACGTCACCAGCCAGGCCCGATATGCGCGATGAGCAGACCTGGTATTCTAGATCTTGATATGTTCCTGCTCTAATTTTCTCATATGCTCCATACATTTTTGCCAATTTTCTTGTGTCACTTTCGCCACTGCATTTCTGGTTATTTCTTCCACCACACGCATTGTCTGATTATTATTAGAATTCTTTTTTCTGACTTCCTCTTTCACCTGAGCCCATATAAGTTCTATGAGATTAAATTCACTGTTGTAGGGCGGAAGTCGTAATACTTCATGTCCATAGTCTTTTGCTATATTGTCTATTTCATATTCTTGCCTGTCTTTGCTTCTTTCCACCAGATGTAGCAACTCAAACTTGGAGTGTTGTGGGTTCCATTGAATGTTGATCTTACTGTCCGAGTCATTGTCCCTGGCCAGTCTGTATTCCCTCAGGACTTTGGAGTAAAAAAGACGATATTCTACCCTCAACTTTCCTGAGACAGACTATACCACTCACACTGCCCATTCCTTCCTCGTGACAAAAAAAATAATTTCGATTTTCCCCACCATTATTTCAACTCTCCCTCTGTTCCTCATTTAACCAAACATTTTCCTTTACAAAATCTTCCCATACAAAAATGAAATGCCATTACAAATATTCCCCAAATGAGATATCTAAACAATCTTTAATGTACAAATTAGCGACTGTGGAAATGTATATTGGAACTATATACTTCCCTTAATTTACTCTTCCACTCAACGAAACAATTTCTCTCGACAGTAAGTTCTGTAAATAAAAGTTTTATAAATTTTAGAAAGGCGTGAGTGACAAAAATAACAAGGAACGACATATGAAATATTTAGCCAACTGGAAAGGTAATGTGGATTCACTTTGTGAAGAACTTAGATGCAGTTCTATTAATTATTAGCTCACGCTATCATTCATATACCAACTCACATTTATATGAGCAAAAATAATTTCAATACACATCTAAAATAAATAGATAAACACAGATACATTTATAGACATTTAAATTATAAACATATCCCCTCAATGATTCATATCCATATTTCATTATTTACATATTATACAAATTTATCCAATACTCCGTTTTCTTCCTCTCGTAAGCTTCAGTTCCAAGGCTCACTAATTAGTTTTAATGAAAATGAACAGTTAAAGCAGAAATGAAGTGTTACATAATATGAAAGGTGAGAAATTATTCTTGAAGTGAGAGATGAATGGAAACTTTAATAAAAATAAGAATATACACCCGGTTATCAATTATTTATATATTAATATTCGTGTCAATTATTAACATCGTTTAAAGTTAGATACATTTTTTAATATTATGATGTAACATAAAAACAAGAGGTAACATTATTGTATACTTTATTAGTAATGTATTCAATTGTTAATATCAAGCAATCAACTCTGTAAAATATTTATACAATAACTGTATAAGAATCATGAACCAGAATGTTATATTAAATATATCATATTGTACTCTGACCTTATATGACCTTTAATTAAATAGTACTGAAGTGACTCTACAAAGTAAAGGTGATATTAATTCCTCGGCCTCTATACATAATTATGGACCTCAGTGATGTAGTAAACAAATTGGAGGTTTGTGAGTCCTTCAAACATTGCCACAAAACATCATACACCTACATTATAGGAACTTGTTTTGTGGTATACTCAGGAGGAATCAGAATCCACCATGTAGGTCTCATACATGATCACAGGGTCCCTTAAGCTTCGAGTTGTGGTTGTCTTTGAGGAGTGTCTTCCAATATGACCTTAACTGTGTCTAGTATGGCTGGCATAAGCTTTTCAATATCATCCTGTTGTTTGGTGTGTCTTGCTGTATCGTAGCCATCCTCTGTGATACTCTTTTCTAAGATGACTGCTCGTCCTATGGGTAACAGAGACAATAACATGTTGTTGAATTTAGTCATTGATGTGCCTTGGGAAGAGAAGGACTTGTCGAAGTCTTGTAACATATACTTGATGATATCAGCAGTGCCGTCAGATCTCAGATCTAGGTTCCCCTGTTGGTCGTCCACATTGCTGCGACTTGCGAACTGGTACTGTGGCAGAGCAACACTCATACCAACACATACCCATAGTACAAACCACGAAGCAATCTGTACAAAAACAATATTTTCATTTACTGAAGATGGTAGCCTAATATGATGTTATGTTTACAAGATGGTAGTCTAATATGATGTTAAGTTTACAAGATGGTAGTCTAATATGATGTTAAGTTTACAAGATGGTAGAGTCTTGTACAGCCATGGGTGATAGTGGTGGACCAGGATCCAAGGAGTGTTGGAGAACAACTGAATAGAGTTCGAAAAAGTGAGTCTCCTAAAGCTCTCTCAACATTGAGAATGGTTTGGAAAATTAACTTTTTCGAACTCTGTTCAGTTGGTGTCCAACACTCCTTGGACCCTGGTCCACCACTATCACCCATGGCTGTACGTTGTCAGACCATCTTGACAAATAATATTAGGAAAAGCAACAATGACAAAACTTGGACTATAACGTACGAACGTACGACAACGTTAACAGAGTTATTATGTGTGTTGTTGTTGTTGTTGAAGTTCCTCAAGCTGTCTGGCCGAACAGCCCCGTATTATGTGTGATTTATAGTAAACTCTCACCATGTTTGTGTAAGAGGTGAGTGTTGCTGTTGTCAGGGCAGCAAGGCACCAACATACAGTATAAAGTGTTGTTGTCAGGGCAGCAAGGCACCAACATACAGTATAAAGTGTTGTTGTCAAGGCAGCAAGGCACCAACATACAGTATAAAGTGTTGTTGTTTACCCACCTTCTTATAGTTAACTCTCACCATGTTTGTGTTGCAGCAACAGGTGTAGGAGGTGAGTGTTGTTGTTGTTGTTAGGGCAGCAAGGCAACAACATAGCCTACTGTATAAAGTGTTGGTGTGTTCAGTATAAAGTGTTGGTGTTTACCCACCTTCTTATAGTAAACTCTCACCATGTTTGTGTTGCAGCAACAGGTGGAGCAGGTGAGTGTTGTTGTTGTTGTTAGGGCAGCAAGGTAACCAATAATATAGGGCTTGGTGTCTTACCCACCTTCTTATAGGGTTGGTGTGGTACAAGGTGTGGGTCTGGTTGGCACCAAGGTATTATTTCTCACACAAATATTTCTTCAACATAAACTATATACATTTTATTTCAGTAAGATATTCATACATACAACAAACACCATTCATTTATAAATTCACACACACTGAGAAGCATTACGAACCACGGACGATAACGAACCAACACAATGTAATATACAACAAAGATTTACATTATAACATCTGGCATCTTGATCTCTACAAAGACCCAACCAACCAACTTACACACACACACACACACACACTCACTCTCTCTCTCTCTCTCTCTCTCTCTCTCCTCTCCTTTCATTGCAGGTAGTCGATTTGGAGGTCAAACATCTAACCAACCAACCACCATAACATGTTGACAAGACAGTGTATGGTGCTGAGAGAGATAGACAGATAGATATTGCTACACAGGCTGATCTAGACATACATTTATCGTGTTTACTTAATTCGTCTGCACTTGATACACACACACACACACACGTATTTGTTCACTACTACTACTACTACTACTCACACGTATACGTTCATTACTACTACTACTACACACTACTCTACTTGTGCACACACACACACACACAAACACACATATACTTTCACTACTACTACTACTACTACTACTTGTACACACACACACACACACACACACACACACGTATATGTTCACTACTACTACTACACTCGTACACACACACACACACACACGTAGGCCGATACGTTCACTACTACTACTACTACTACTACTACACACTACTCTACTTGTGCACACACACACACACACACACGTATACTTTCACTACTACTACTACTCTACTTGTACACACACACACACACACACACACACGTATACGTTCACTACTACTACTACTACACACTACTCTACTTGTGCACACACACACACACATTCACACACAAACACACGTATACTTTCACTACTACTACTACTACTACTACTACTACTCTACTTGTACACACACACACACATATATGTTCACTACTACTACTACTACACTTGTACACACACACACACACGTATATGTTCACTACTACTACTACTATTACTAGTACTACACACTACTCTACTTGTACACACACACACACGTATACGTTCACTACACACACTACTACACACACACACACACACTATTCCACTTGCTCACACACACACACACATAGGCCTATACGTTCACACACACACACACACACACACACACATAGGCCTATACGTTCACACACACACACACACACACACACACACGTAGGCCTATACGTTCTCTACTACTACTACAACACACACATACACACAAACACACGTATACATTCACTACTACTACTACTACTACTACACTCTATTCTACTTGTACACACACACACACACCTTGATTCCTTGATTTGAAGTTGGAGACACTAGCAGCAATGCTGCTCCGCCTCGAGGTCTCGATGGGTCGCTGCCGTCCACTATGGAATTGGTGGTGGAGCGGAAGTAGTAGTGCAGCATTGGAGGCTCGTCCGGTAACGTTTGTAGGAAGCGATCCAGTTGTACACACCATAAAACCATTTAGAAAAGGGTCACTACCTCACAATCTGTTTACAAATCAGAAACAGACCACCTGGTCGGTTGGACACACACACAAACACACACAGGTACGGTCAGGTCATACAAAGACATTATTAACCCTTCCTACCTCCCCTTCGAAGGAGAGGTAGGAAAGAGAGTAAAGGAGAGAGAGAGAGAGAGAGAGATAGGAAAGGCCTGGCCCACTTTCCCTTTCACACGAGAAGAGAGAAGTAGGTACAGAATCAAACTGACCATTCACAGGCAACACAGTCACACTCTAGCCATTCTGTAAACTATTGAGTTTGAAATGTATATAAGCAGAGGAGGTACACTAGGAGTTAGGATACCACACTGACTCCCTAAGGGCTATAGACTGTCTCCATAGAGAGAGAGACATAATACCATATAAGGCAAGGCACATCACGATAATACCCTGTATAGATATAAGAACATAATAATAAATTAAGCCTTAAGAAACTTGTGAAGTCAATCACCTAATCAAATTCAATCAATATTGCTCGCTTATTATACAAAAAAAAAAAATATAATGGCTTAGAGCCATCATCACAGCCCAGAGCGTGATTTAGATAATTTTTAAGTGAAATTTCATGAGCACTATTTGGTAATGCTTAGAGGTATAGTGGTATACAAACATTATCCCATATATAAAAGGTTGCAGGACAAGCCTTTACAAATCAAGGTAAGATAGAGTAACAGGTATATACTGTATTAGAGTGTAAATAATTGCACAGAAATTAAATACGATTTAGATAGTTTATATGAGCAACGAATGAAATGAACTACATATATGAAATAATCACATCATATTTTTAGGCTTCTATTTATTTCTGTGAGTTTGCGGAAAAATGATAGCAGGTGAGGAACTTCAAGAGGAATTACAACCACTTATTAAGAGAATATTTACTGCGGGTAAGATAAGATCAACTCACAATATTATTACCACTCCAATAGCTACGAGATGCAATGGTACAATCAATGATGAAATCTCATCTTCCTTATTATCTTTCATGAAATATTATTATCCAGTCATGCGTAGTATTTTAATACAAGATCATATACTCATTATTATTCCCATAAAAGGTAAAATGTTATTCACAAGCTACGCACTTCTACAATTCCCTATGAAAATGGAAGTAATCCTTTAATATTCAATTTTCATCCAAAAAGTATTATACTTAGTGATGATGTCATCAGTGACACACAACACTTCAAGTGCCATGTTGCATATCTTCATATATGTTTGTCTTGCATATTTCTTTGCATTTGAGTTGCATTTAAGTCTCCAAAGGATGCAAAATCTCCACTTGCTTAGAAGCATAAGTACTACTAATCAAGCACTATATGCATGTACATTCATATCTATTACTAATCAAACACTCTTTCATCATCAATTTTAATTTCCACTATCTATACTTACCTGCTAAAACACAATTAACATTAATTTGCCCTAATCACCCTACACATGGTATGGTTCAAGGCAACTATAAAGAAGCAGACTCATAGGCAATACGATCCAAGGGAATCGTACCTTGCCTAGTAAACATAATTTGCTAGAAAACATAGCACAATCTCTTCCACCTTTTCAACATATTTCATTTAAAGTTGAATTGTTTAACATCTCCTAATTCATTATCAGTTGTATCAGACAAAATGACACTATTATGTGACTCAATGAGAATAGGATTCAATCATCCTTATTATATCATTTGATTCCTCCATAAAGTGATAAAAATAAAACTTGGTACCAATGTTTATTATCCCATGTCTTATCTTTCTGGCATGTACTATAAAATTTATGTATTGTATAAGACAGTCTAAAATACTATTTTTGTATTGTATAAAAAAAAGAACTATCGAAGTATACTGAATTATCTTGTGTTGAAAAGAACAAGACTGTCATTTCACAGCCACAACATAGCAACACAGCTCCCCCCTCATTAATGTGTGAATCTTTAGCATAGGTTAGCTTATATACACACAATAACATGCACCTAGCTAAACACATTAATTTTAAGATGAAATTTTATGTAACAATATATTCATGTTCATGTATTTATATTCATGTATTACCGGTAATGTTAATTTTAAGTATATGGTGTGCCAATGTCTTAATGTCTATTTTTATGTTACTATACATGTATTCATTGTTAATATCTTAGTTATCTAGCCCTACCAACATTGTGAACTGGCCTTCTATTAAATAAAGCATAAAGGAAATCGCTGGAGGCCAGTCGAGGGTAGCGGACTGAGCGGTGTACACACCATAAAACCATTTAGAAAAGGGTCACTACCTCACAATCTGTTTACAAATCAGAAACAGGCCACCTGGTCGGTTGGACACACACACACACACACACAGGTGCGGTCAGGTCATACAAAGACATTATTAACCCTTCCTACCTCCCCTTCGAAGGAGAGGTAGGAAAGAGAGTAAAGGAAAGAGAGTAAAGGAGAGAGAGAGATAGGAAAGGCCTGGCCCACTTTCCCTTTCACACGAGAAGAGAGAAGTAGGTACAGAATCAAACTGACCATTCACAGGCAACACAGTCACACTCTAGCCATTCTGTAAACTATTGAGTTTGAAATGTATATAAGCAGAGGAGGTACACTAGGAGTTAGGATACCACACTGACTCCCTAAGGGCTATAGACTGTCTCCATAGAGAGAGAGACATAATACCATATAAGGCAAGGCACATCACGATAATACCCTGTATAGATATAAGAACATAATAATAAATTAAGCCTTAAAAAACTTGTGAAGTCAATCACCTAATCAAACCTAAGAAAGCACCCCGTCTTCCACGTTACCTAAAACCACAACAACAACAACTACTACAACTACAACTCCAAGAATTACATACAAGTAAGTTACCAGGTTCTGCCCAGAGTTCAAGCCTTCAGAACTGGTACATTTGATGGCAGCGGTGTTTTTGCAATAAGGCAAATTGCAAGGTATAGACTTCACGGGAGTACAGTGACTAACATTGTTCAAGGACAAGTTGAAGGAGTTTACTTGTAAATCCTCTCAAGTAATTTCTTCTGTGGGTATAATCTTACGACCTCTAACGAGGGAGATAAACCACAAATTCTTCACCTACAAGAGGCACCTGCTTCACCATAACTGCAACTGACCTACAAGGGGACCTCATCTACTTCACAACAAACAATCATCACTTCATCACTACCACATCGGTGTCCCTGCATAAATTCTCTTGACAGGACAACGCCACGACCTCCATCACCTCCACGCTGACGCCTCGTTACGTAAATGCTCTCGTAAAGGCAAGTCAACGTTCATCATCTTTACTCCAATAACGACTGTTAATGTGTTAGTGTGCGAGCTAACTAATAATCGCTTCGCCTCTCCACCGACGTCGCCTCTTCACCACATCGTCGTTGCAACTAGAGTCAACTAAAAGTAGGTACACATTACATGTTACATTACATTATTTTTCACTTGTCCACGAACATGTTAGAATAGATTAGGTTCCTCAATTACAGCCCAGAAAGAAAGAAAAGAAGTGCCAAATTACAACAAAGGTAAAGATATTCTCCCCCATTACTCCAAAGGTATCATAACTAACTTCGAATATCCCTGATAATGATTCATTAGTCTCCAAGCTAGATTTCCCTGCCTCCCTAAGCCTCGTTTGTGGTGCCAACACATTCGAGTACATTTTCTGCTTCTACCTTACCCCCATTAAAAACTTAATCTGGTATACTATATTAACCTGTATTTTCTCCAACAATGGCTACTCCTCCACAATCTCCTACTGTCTCTGCTCTTCATACAACTTCTTCTAACCCCACTACCTCTTCTATGCATACAATGACAAGCTTACCCACCCACAAGTATTTAAAGTATTATACGGGAGATAATCCAAGATATGGGATTCATCTCTTCTTGCGTCATTTGGAGGATGTGTTTAATCAAACTAATATAGAGCAGGACTTACATAAGATCAGATTCGTGAGAGAGCATATTGCACCAGATAGTCCAGCCAGCTATATGTTAACTACAAGTGCTTTTTCTGATCCAGAGAATTTAACGTCATATGCTACATTCAGACAGTCACTTATTGATGTTTTGGGGGATGATAAACTACATAATTCATTATCATGGGTTCAGAGAATGTTTATAACAAAGGCAGACAACATAACTACAAGTGAACCAGCAAAAGCACTTGCATTATCAGGGTCTCTAACTTTAAATTCGAAGGAATCTTGTATCATACATCGTGAATTACAGATTACTCAATCCATGGGGACGAAGAATTTTAATTTTGATGCCACACCTACTCAAGGGGAATCACAGGGAAAACGTTGCAAACACTGTAACGGAAATAATAATATTACCAGTGATTGTTATTACTTACATAATACTAAAGGAAATGATCAAGGGAAAAGTAATAATAAATACAGTCAAATACATGAATCAAAGTCGCATTCCTTAGATGAATGCATGATCCTTAACAAAATGAAATGGGACTTGCACAATCGAAATATGATGTATGAAACGAGACCGCCACAATATTAAAACGTCCCGAAAATAAAACTGTAGGCCCTGTCGTCGCATTTACCAATAATATACTATAATTCCCTGTCCTAGTATCACATAGTAACACACCCTTAATGATAGACACAAGCGCCGCAGTTTCCTTGTTATCGGATAATTCCTTTAACAAATTATGCAAATTAGGTCCCCAGCGGCATTTATAAATCAAGATTGAACAGGTGACATAGCATTGTCAACCATGACAGGCAATAAATTACAGGTATTAGGGACACTTTAACCCTTCCTGTACGGTTAGACAAGGGAACTAACCATATACATATTGAATTTTATATAATACGAAATTATAAACTAGGTTTATCATACCTTATCAAACAAACCATAATAATTAACCCTAAATATAAAATAATACATTTTAGGAATTAATGTATTCCAATACAGGATTGTCCAGGCCAATATATAAGTCCATGTAATGTTAACTCTATACATATTGAAAATGAGGGAAACGACCCCATTATCATAAAGGCCATTGCTGCATATAATATTATATTAACTCCAAATTTCGTCCATAAATTGAAGGTAGAGCTTCCATCTCATGTACAGTCACAAACTACCGTTCTATTCTCAATAGAACTAGTAAAATAATATATAACCAGGGATTAATTTACTTTACCCAATGTAAACAGTGAAAATATCACTGATATTAATAAATCATCTACCAATATGCATGTAAAGAAAGGAACATATCTATGTGATCTGTACAGATGGAAGTTAGACCAATACCACAAGGAAATATTGTATCGGTTCTTACCGAGGGATATAAAGTGATAGTCACATAGGGGAGCAACTTAGAAATTTTGTCAGTGGACGCGAATTTCCACTTTATCGTGATAATCTCATCACCATACTAGCCACAAATTGAATACGATTGCCCTACTTGGTGAATCCTTAGGATGAACCAACATTATAAAGCATGCCATTACACTAACATCTCCTCAACCCATTTATTCGAGCATATAGACTACCGTACCTCGTAGTAGGCAGAAAGTTGTAGAGAAAATTATTAATGAAATAATGGATGAAAGCATTATTAGGAATTCTAACTCCCCTTTTAACAGCCCAATGTTTTTGGTTTCAATAATAATGGTGAATTTACGCCAGTAATTGATTACAGACAAATAAATAATGCTACAATTAAAGATAAATATCCCCTCCCTCCTTTAAGATGTTTTGTCTAACATTGGTAAATCAAAGCCTATGATAATATTATTCTCCACCTTAAACTTGGTCAGTGGAAACTGGCAAGTAGCATTAGATGATAAAAGTCAACCCATTACAACATTTAGTACTTCCCATGGTTATTATGAATACATTCGTAGACCATTTGGGTTATGTAATGTTCCATCCATATTTCAGCATATGGTCAATTTAGTATTGGCGTTATTAATAACGTAGTCACCGCTAATCTCAACGATTTGATTATTTTTCTATAGACGTACATTCATAATAAGTAACAATAAAGAAGCTTATCCAGAGATTACATTAGGTAGGCCTCAAATTTTAACTGCCTAGGTGTCATTTTCTTAACCAGGAAATTATAATTTTAGGTTATACATTAACCGCCACTGTGCTCCATACACAATCTGGTAAAATACGAGCAATGAAAGTATTCACTATTCTTAATAAATGCTACTAACGTAAAATAATTCTTGGGTTTATGTTCTTATTATAGAATCTTTGTAGAGCATTTTTCCCAAGTAGCTAAACCCCTAAATAATCAACTCGAGATTTTGTATGGATGCCAGAAAAAACAGCTGAGCTTTGAATTAGTAAAGGTTAAGTAATGTCAGCTCCAATTTTTGCGTTCCCAAGTATTCATTAACTTTTATCAAGTGTACAGATGCTTCTTCAGTAGGCTTAGGCGCTGTACTTATGTAAGAGATAGCTATGGGTCGATATCAGGTATGTGCTAATGCTTAGAGAATATTAAATGCGCAGGGAACTCGTTACTCTGTAACAAAACAGGAAATTTAAGCAATATTATGGGCACTTCGTACTTTTAGAGAAATCGTATTAGGCTATCCTTTACAAGTTTTCGCGAATTATCAAACGATCCTTGGCTTACTATAACCTCAAACCCTAACGGAAAAATTAGCCAGATAATATCTAACAATTCAGGAATTTCTCCCGCATATTGATATTAACTATCTTTTAGGACGATTAATAAAGTAGTAGATCCCTTAAACAATTATCTTGTCCTTTTAGTTCCGAGGACACCCATGGACTTTGACGTTAATATGGTTCCTAAACATTAGCAAACGGATTCTATGATGAATGTAATAAGATATTCATTAAAAACCCTGAGGATGATAATAATGGACCATAATTACCCAGTCACTTAAATACCTTTTCCCTTCATGATGATATTATTTACAGAAAACTAAGGAAACGTGACGTACAAACCAATCACATAGTGATACAACAAATAATAATTCCCTCAGTATTAATTACCTTTATATCATAATGCAGCAGGACATCCTGATAGAGGTAGGTACCTAACCACTCTCTCTACAATATACTATTAACATAAACTAAGGGTAAATGATGAAACACATATATCGCTCAGTGCGAAACATGCAATGCAAATCAAGGCCATACATTTGGACCTCTGTTCCATGACGGGAATCCCTAATCCTGGACGAATCATGGGACATAGTAGGAATAGATATACTTTCCTTACCAATTTAGAATCAGGACTCAGATAAGTTTTTACCTATGGTTAACCATTTTCTAGATATAGTGGCGGCACCACTACGTAAAAACCGCAAAAGTAAGTGCACATATATTTAAAAACCATATTCATATGACCATATACATGTCTCGATATTATAAAAGGTATCTTATTTCTACGACATTAAGCAAACGTTTGTATTACCATAATTCCCAGCATCTAATGGGTTAACAAAACGGCAAAACCGTAACACTACTAGAAGTACTTCGTGGCACAGAAACAAGGAAAATCCCTCCATACATGGGAAGACTGCATCGATATGACGGTCAATAAACACTACAAAACACGGAAATAAAAGGAAAAACTCCAAATGAAATACTATATGGCGTATGGATACGTCTTTTATATGATATAACAATTGCCACGAAGAAGCCATGCTACAACATGGACAACTATGCTGAACGACAGTGAGTTGCATTTCCACAAGTCATCATGATGAACAAAGCAATTTATCGGCTTGCAAGAAAAATGCGTGATCGCCGACATAACAAAGCAATTTATCGGCTTGCAGGAAAATGCGTGATCGCCGACATAACAAAGCAATTTATCGGCTTGCAAGAAAAATGCGTGATCTCCGACAGAACAAAACAATTTATCGGCTTGCAAGAAAAATGTGTGATCGCCGACATAACAAAGCAATTTATCGGCTTGCAAGAAAAATGTGTGATCGCCGACATAACAAAACAAATTATAGGCTTGCTAGAGAGAAAAAAAAAAAAAAATGCGTAATCGCCAACATAATGGGTACCCGATCGAACTTCACACAGTCATGTCTTTAGTAGGCATAACCTTATAATAATGAATAATTTTACCAGGCGGATGATGTTGTTTATGTAAACAGAATAAAGAAATTGGTAAAATGCGCGCAAAAAAACTAACATCCAAAATAAAACCAATCAATATCTCTGCAACAGCAACAATGTCCTCTTCCTCGTAATATTATCCCTACTATTGATGATAATAAAATAAACACTTACAAACAAAAACTCCGATCGGTTTCCAATGAAAAATAATATTTCTTCTTACAAATGTGGCCCAAATCAACCTATATAGCGGTTTTCATGTCTATACTCGCGGCGGCTACAGGCTCCGACGGAGTGCATAACACAGATAAAGATGACGTCTTACAATCCGAGAGCTCTCGTTTACAATTTTATCAAACAGTTGAAAAGAAAAGGAAAATAAATAAAATATTGGTGATGAACGATATGATCACTATTTCTTACTCTTTACTGGATATATGAATTATTACCAAAATTTCTGCCATTGAGCAGTAATTACAGATAAGGTACTTAATGATACACTAGTTTTGGTTGACAGGTATCACACAACTGAATTTACCTATGTAAGTGCATTATATTCTATAGTGTCCTTGCACTATTGGGCGCCCTAGGAATGGATTCAGCGACTCAGGTAATATTGCTCGCTTATTATACAAAAAAAAAAATATAATGGCTTAGAGCCATCATCACAGCCCAGAGCGTGATTTAGATAATTTTTAAGTGAAATTTCATGAGCACTATTTGGTAATGCTTAGAGGTATAGTGGTATACAAACATTATCCCATATATAAAAGGTTGCAGGACAAGCCTTTACAAATCAAGGTAAGATAGAGTAACAGGTATATACTGTATTAGAGTGTAAATAATTGCACAGAAATTAAATACGATTTAGATAGTTTATATGAGCAACGAATGAAATGAACTACATATATGAAATAATCACATCATATTTTTAGGCTTCTATTTATTTCTGTGAGTTTGCGGAAAAATGATAGCAGGTGAGGAACTTCAAGAGGAATTACAACCACTTATTAAGAGAATATTTACTGCGGGTAAGATAAGATCAACTCACAATATTATTACCACTCCAATAGCTACGAGATGCAATGGTACAATCAATGATGAAATCTCATCTTCCTTATTATCTTTCATGAAATATTATTATCCAGTCATGCGTAGTATTTTAATACAAGATCATATACTCATTATTATTCCCATAAAAGGTAAAATGTTATTCACAAGCTACGCACTTCTACAATTCCCTATGAAAATGGAAGTAATCATTTAATATTCAATTTTCATCCAAAAAGTATTATACTTAGTGATGATGTCATCAGTGACACACAACACTTCAAGTGCCATGTTGCATATCTTCATATATGTTTGTCTTGCATATTTCTTTGCATTTGAGTTGCATTTAAGTCTCCAAAGGATGCAAAATCTCCACTTGCTTAGAAGCATAAGTACTACTAATCAAGCACTATATGCATGTACATTCATATCTATTACTAATCAAACACTCTTTCATCATCAATTTTAATTTCCACTATCTATACTTACCTGCTAAAACACAATTAACATTAATTTGCCCTAATCACCCTACACATGGTATGGTTCAAGGCAACTATAAAGAAGCAGACTCATAGGCAATACGATCCAAGGGAATCGTACCTTGCCTAGTAAACATAATTTGCTAGAAAACATAGCACAATCTCTTCCACCTTTTCAACATATTTCATTTAAAGTTGAATTGTTTAACATCTCCTAATTCATTATCAGTTGTATCAGACAAAATGACACTATTATGTGACTCAATGAGAATAGGATTCAATCATCCTTATTATATCATTTGATTCCTCCATAAAGTGATAAAAATAAAACTTGGTACCAATGTTTATTATCCCATGTCTTATCTTTCTGGCATGTACTATAAAATTTATGTATTGTATAAGACAGTCTAAAATACTATTTTTGTATTGTATAAAAAAAAGAACTATCGAAGTATACTGAATTATCTTGTGTTGAAAAGAACAAGACTGTCATTTCACAGCCACAACATAGCAACACGGCTCCCCCCTCATTAATGTGTGAATCTTTAGCATAGGTTAGCTTATATACACACAATAACATGCACCTAGCTAAACACATTAATTTTAAGATGAAATTTTATGTAACAATATATTCATGTTCATGTATTTATATTCATGTATTACCGGTAATGTTAATTTTAAGTGTATGGTGTGCCAATGTCTTAATGTCTATTTTTATGTTACTATACATGTATTCATTGTTAATATCTTAGTTATCTAGCCCTACCAACATTGTGAACTGGCCTTCTATTAAATAAAGCATAAAGGAAATCGCTGGAGGCCAGTCGAGGGTAGCGGACTGAGCGGTGTACACACCATAAAACCATTTAGAAAAGGGTCACTACCTCACAATCTGTTTACAAATCAGAAACAGACCACCTGGTCGGTTGGACACACACACACACACACACAGGTGCGGTCAGGTCATACAAAGACATTATTAACCCTTCCTACCTCCCCTTCGAAGGAGAGGTAGGAAAGAGAGTAAAGGAAAGAGAGTAAAGGAGAGAGAGAGAGAGAGAGATATAGGAAAGGCCTGGCCCACTTTCCCTTTCACACGAGAAGAGAGAAGTAGGTACAGAATCAAACTGACCTTTCACAGGCAACACAGTCACACTCTAGCCATTCTGTAAACTATTGAGTTTGAAATGTATATAAGCAGAGGAGGTACACTAGGAGTTAGGATACCACACTGACTCCCTAAGGGCTATAGACTGTCTCCATAGAGAGAGAGACATAATACCATATAAGGCAAGGCACATCACGATAATACCCTGTATAGATATAAGAACATAATAATAAATTAAGCCTTAAGAAACTTGTGAAGTCAATCACCTAATCAAACCTAAGAAAGCACCCCGTCTTCCACGTTACCTAAAACCACAACAACAACAACTACTACAACTACAACTCCAAGAATTACATACAAGTAAGTTACCAGGTTCTGCCCAGAGTTCAAGCCTTCAGAACTGGTACACAGTGTCGCTTTGAACGTTTCTAGGGATACGTCGGTTCGTGCACACAGAGTGATGAATCAGGCCTCGCGTGGCGAACGCATTGGTCTTTAGGGTCTTCATTCTCATGAGTGTGCGGGGGTGAACTCTACCTACAGTGCACAGGCAGCCCAGCCTCGGTTGGTCATACAAGGTGATGCCAATGTCGTTCGATACAAGCCCCCTCATGATCTTCCATACATAGAAAATAGTGTACCTTTCTCTACGCCTCTGGAGAGAGTAGATGTCGAGGGCTGATAGCCGCTCCCAGTAATTGAGGTCACGGTAGATGGTGATGCGGCGGGTAAAGGAGCGCTGTACCGCTTCCAGTGCCCTGATGTCGCCCAGTGTCCACGGGGACCACAGCTGGTAGCAGTACTCTAGAAGAGGGACAACCAGGGACTTATAAAGGGTGGGCATAGGGTAGGGATCTCGGGTGTGGAAGGTTCGCAAGATCCAACCTAGCTGGGAGTGAGCTTTCTTGGCTGTAGTGGCTATGTGGGCAGAGAAGATGGCATCACTGCTGAAGCACACACCTAAGTCTTGAACCTTTGACAGATTTGTGATTGGGCTACCATCCGGAGCCGTGTAGCTTGTGGTTGGTTGAGCGCTGGGATTGATATTATAGGTCAGGTGTTCGAATTTAGTATTATTAAAAGCCATGTTGTTCATGGCCGCCCATTTGTATATGGTTTCGAGGTCTTTCTGCAGGAGCACCGTGTCATCCTGGTTGTTAATGGTTCTTGAGATGCAGGTGTCATCTGTGAATGAAGTGACGGTAGAGTGGGTAATGTCATGAATGTGGATTAAAAAGAGTAGTGGCCCCAACACCGAGCCCTGGGGGACACTGGACACGACAGATGAGATGTCAGAGCAGGCACCGCTAACCACCACAAACTGGGTCCGGTTTGTAAGGAACTCAGAGATCCAGAAACCCAGTCGACTCGAGATACCCAAGTTTCTCAACTTGTACAACAGTACCCCGTGGTCGACTTTGTCGAAAGCCTTGGCGAAGTCCAAGTATATGACGTCGAGCATGGTGTTGGATTCCAGGGCAGAGACAATCCTTTCATGGTGTGCCAGAAGTTGTCAAAGACATGATCGTCCCCGTCTGAAGCCATGTTGACCTTTGTTGAGCTGGTTTGAAGACTCTAGTAAGGTGGTAATCTTTGATACTATAATCTTCTGTGGAGTCTTGATGAGGTGAGAGGTGAGTGCGATAGGTCGGTAATTCTTTGCCTCGCCCCTCGGTCCTCCCTTGTAGATTGGGGAGATCCTCGCCAAGTGCAGCAGCCGTGGCACTACTCCCAAAGTGAGAGGTTCCCTGTAAAAGGTGAGTAAGGGGAGGGACACCTCGAGGGCACACTGCTTGAGGAGGATGGCTGGTAAGTGATCTGGACCCGCTGCAGAGTTTGTCTTCAACGTCTTGATTGCATTGGTAATGTGGTGTGAGGTAATGTTGACGTCCAGGAGTTGTTCTTCCCTTTCTATTGGTGAGTTGAAAAATGAGGTTTTGTCATGTATGACTTTGGATGGCAGCGGGGTACTAAATACAGTGTGTGTGTATGTGTACGTGTGTGTGTCTGTGTGTGTGTTTTGGCCCGACTCAAATATTGCTACTGTAGCAGCCACATATATGGCCACTCTAGTAACCACAGATACGGTCACTCCTGTAGTGCCTGGTATACCACTCATATATCCCTGTGTCTATTCATAGCCAGACGGGTACAATAATCCCTGACCCAGACAAACCTAAGACGCTCTTGGAAGCACGCCTGCCTTCAGCCAAGCAGCCTCATTCCCCCTGGGGACACCAGCTGCAGTCTCCATTCCACGCGCCAGGATGACTCATCCATGGGAACGTCTACCTGCCCATGCACGTGGGTCAGGCGATCACGTGATAATGCCTCATCTGGGACCTAGTCGGGCCATATATAAGGGCCCAGGCTTGCCGGGGTCAATCACTTACATTCGAGCACTGGAAAGAGAAGGTCGTACCTGCCACCACACCTGTCCCATATCGTTATAATGTCATTACAGTTCTGATATATGAGAGTACTCTTATAATTATGATGACCATGCTAAAATTCAATACATAGGTTTGTTATTGTGAACTCCATCTCCATTAGTCCCTTCGCCCAAAGTCAACCATAAATCATTAAGATAAAGAAAGACCCACAGCCACGGTTATTGGCACCTCTCTTGTTCTTTCTACCTCCATCAGCCCCTCCATACCCCCCCCCCTTCTTTCTCTTAAACTCCTCCATAACTCGTCAGGTAGAAGCGACCCCATGATGAGTGTGCTCGTGTCTCCATCCCATCAGCTCGCGACTGTACCTACCAATAAATTGTTACTGTGTATTACCCAGGGTAATAACGCAAGGGCTTCCTTGACGTTATATTAATATTATTTAATGTTTATTTATCGAATGTCTGTGTGTTTTTATTGTAATTTTATATCAGTCATTATATATAAACAGTGGTAGGCTGGGGGGGGGGGGCTGTGAATACATCCCCAGTATTCCTGCTTGTAATAAAAGGACACTAAGAGGGATTTTTTCCTTTTTTTTCACTTTTCCAACTGTCCATTTTTTTTTCTTTGTTACCTTTTGTGTTTACTATACCACCTCTCAATTACCTTCTTCCTCGGGCGCCACATGACCTCGCTGTTGTGGCGCCTAATATCAATCAATCAATCAGTCAGTAAAATAAAAATTTGATGTAAATGAGTCCTTCAAATATTGTTTCGTGGCATAGTCAGGAGGAATCAGAAGCCTCCAATTATCATACACGATCACAGCTTGGGTCCTTAAATAATAATAATGATAATAATAATAATAATAATAATAATAATAGGTGTTGTATGTCCTTAAGATGTGTCTGTACAAGAAGGGTAGGGGGGGGGGGTGTCTGTACAAGAAGGGTATAGAAGGTGAGGTGTCTGTACAAGAAGGGTATAGAGGGGTGTGTCTGTACAAGAAGGGTATAGAAGGTGAGGTGTCTGTACAAGAAGGGTATAGAGGGAGGTGCCTATACAAGTATAGTGCTTTGTATTTCCTTATTATAATAGATCAACACTGAGATGTTCACCGGACCACGAGATGATGTTTGCAGTATCACAAAAATAAATTGGTATTCGTTACGTGTTCCTCATCAATCAATGGGAGAGCCAAGATGAGACATGGAACTGAGGAATGATACGAGATTTAGTATAAAACCATTTATTAATTGTTGACTAGAAAAAAAAATTATATATATATATATATATATATATATATATATATATATATATATATATATATATATATATATATATATATATATATATATATATATATATATATATATATATATATATATATATATATATATATATATATATATCTAGTGTAGACAGGCAGGAGGTTTTCTCTCAAGCATATTTTATTAAATTTATGGCAGCTTTATTATTGTACAGCTTCTTGTCTGCATCTTTTCTTTTCCTTAAGATGGTTTTGCCTTCCATAGGCAGTAGTCTAAGGGTATCATCATATGCCATGTTGCAGGTAGAATATGCATTTGTAGCCAGAACGTGTTTACACACCTCTTGGTGCTTCTTCAGTGGCTGTGAAGTGAGTGAGGATGGTGTTTGTTTATTTTTTATTACAGGGGAAATTACCTCTGCTTGGGCCTTATGCCTGTGTTGGCGGGCCCAACAGCCTGGTTTCCACACCAATACCTGACCCTGTTCAGGGGTGGATGCCAGCTTGGTTAACCACATTGTGTTGTTTATAGTCATGCCACTTTAAGACCTCCAGAAAGAACCACCGTGAAGGTGAAGCACACCACAACCACCGATCCACCGCCAATCCCCCCTCCAAATCAATAGTGAAGAATGTTGAATCCTGGTGGAAATGCAGGATATCAAAAAGTCTTGGAGAGTAGGGGATAGTCTGAGTGGTTTAGTAAAAGTTGGAGTAAGGTCTGGAACGGAGTCTAGTTGAAGAGGTAAGAGGTTGAACTCTGATGGAAAAGCAGAGTTTCTATAGATTGATATAATGAGTGATAGGGTGAGAGTGTGTAGTAAAGATTTAAGGTAAAGACTTTGAGCTTTTATGTCAAAGTTGGAACGGAGTGTAGTTAGAGGAAGAGTTATTGGATATTCACTTTGCTGAAATAATCCAGTAATGTGTGTGAGGGCGAGGGTATCGTTGACGAGTGGGTTTGATAAAGTGCAAGAGAAGAGGGGTGAGGATTTGAAGGAAGTAGGAGGTTACAGGGGTTTCAGCCCTGTTTCCCTAAGGTTAAAGCCCTGGAAGAAAAATTATGATTAGTATGGTGTGCTTGATTGTGTGGATGTTGGCGTTCGTTGTAGTGTGTGTAAAATGGGTGTGTTGCAGTTTAGGTTTGTGGGGTGGGGTGAGAGCCATCATACGACCCAGACTTGAGGAAGGAAGCACACAAATAGCCCTAGGCTCCACTTGTCCACTGCAGTTCGGTGAACTGCCTCTAGTCTCTGGTGCTACGTGGTACTAAACAAAATTTAACAAAAAATTCCCACACATGAAGACATAATTCCCGAGCATGACACTTTTGACTGAGACCCTCAGTGACCTACACCTGTCACAGGCTGCTAGTAGGAGTTGTACCATTAACTCAGGGTGCTGCATGTATTTGTATAGTGTATAGTGTTTGGAGGATGGGGCGAGAGCCGTCGTAGGACCCAGACTTGAGGAAGGAAGTACACAAATAGCCCTAGGCTCTGCTTGTCCACTGCTTTTTCCATGAGGGAGTGCCTATCACCAGCAAACCATGTGGTTTAACCGAGCAGTGGCATTGCTGAGTGAGACCTTCAGTGACCTACACCCGTCACAGGCTGGTAGTAAGAGAGGTGCCTTGAACTCTTGGTGCTGCAAGTGTATGTTTACCGCGGAGGGGGGCATCCCCTCATGAAGCCAACTGTCCTTACGATGTCATCCATGAGGAGGCGCACTTGAGTTGCTCCTGTGGTGACTTGGTCTTCGCCGGTCTGCACTCGGGGTCTCCTTCTTAAGCTGGGTGTGCTTGGGGACTCCAGAAGGTAGTGAATGAGTGGCTCTTCAGTCCTGTTTCCACTGTGCTGACGCTCTTCTGACGCTTCTTTTAAAATGCAGTAACGCATCGTTACGTATCCCATCCTGATCCGATGTAGGCGGTCCTGTATTTCCAACGGGAGATTAGTTGTTGCTGCCATTGTTGCAAAGTTGCTATTAAGCCTTTCAGCATCTTCGAGGGAGTTGAGACGTGCAGGCGGACGAGTTGCCATCCTGCCTGTAGTTATATTGATGTTTCTCCATATCTCTCCCAGTTTGCTGTGTTCGTCAATGGTCGAGCACCACTCATACCATTTCTCTGCTTTCACTCTTCTCGAGATTTCCTTGGCGTGCCGTATCACCTCCCGTAGTAGAGAGAGTGATTCAGCAGTGGGGTTTCTCCTGTGAAGTTTTCTGTGATTGTTGATTCTCCTGTTCTGTTCCCTAATTTCGTCACAGTAGAACCAGTAGTCCTGGTGTCTGGCACCGGTCCTCTTTCTTGGGATGGATTTCTCAGCTGCCTTGTTAACTGCATTAATGAATGCTGTGAGATTGGCATCAAGGTCTCCTCCTATTTTGTTTTCGTCGTGCCAACCTTTTAGGTGGCTCTCAAACTTCCTCCAGTCGGCCTTCTTGGTGTTCCATCCTGGGAGTGGTCTAGCAACATAAGATCTGGTTCTTAATTCCAGGCTTATCCTGATGGCATAGTGGGCACTGGTGAGGGTAGGGTGGATCCACCATTTCGAGCAGTGGCCGAGGTCTCTAGATACAAAGGTCAGGTCAAGCCTGCCTCCTGCTTGGTGTGTGGGGATGCCAGAGTTGAGGAGACAGATGTTGTCTATTTCCTCCATAACCATGGCCAGGTGTCGCCCCGCATCATTGTTATGTTGTGAGCTAAGAAAGCTGTGGTGGGTGTTGAGATCACCCCCAATCAGCAGGGAGTGTGGTATGCTGAAGAGCTCAGAGAGATCCAGCTCCCACCTTTGGCTTCTGTATATGTTGTATACTTGGAGGTCTGTGGATCCTGTGCGGATCTTGATGGCCAAAACTTCCACTCCTTCCCCGCAAGGTGTTGGCTGTTCGAGGAGTTCCTGAGGGATGCTTCTTTTAATGAATGTGGTCAGACCTCTTCGCTCATGTGGTAGTGTGTGTCACTATGTGGTAGTGTGTAGTGTTCAAATCCTGGGAGTTTGGGTGTTGTCTCGTCGGTAGTGAGGGTCTCCTGAAGGAGGACTACATTGATCTCTTCCTTGACAACAGCCTCTTTTAGGGAGTTGATGTTGCCACGGAGTCCGCGGATGTTCCACTGTAGGATCCTCAGCTTACTGTGACATCTGACTCAGAATCCGTTTCCTCATCCGTGCCTGGTCTTTGACTGGGATGAGGTGGTGGGGCCAGTGCCCTTCTAGGTGCCTCCTTTTTTCCTGGTTTGACAGGCGTGCAGTGTTCTTCAGGGGCGTGGGCATTTGCCTGTTGGGCATTCCTGTCGGGCTGTTCCTGTTGTGGTACCAGCGCATTCTGGATGGCAGTAGATACCTCTTCTGCCGTTCTCTTGATACCAAGGGAGGCTAGAACCTTCCCAATGACATCTGCCAGCATGCTCTGCATCAGCTGGACTACCTCCTCCCTGTTTTGGCTCCTCTCAATCACCACTTTCTCCTGTGGTGGTGGTGGTGGGAGGGCAGCAGGGTTGTTTGTATTCTTCTTCTTCTTCCTTGGTCTTCTTTTCTTCTTGGGAGAGGTGGGCAGTTCATCACCTCTTTGTGTCTCCTTTACCTCTCTGATCCTCAGTGTTTCCCCCAGGTGGAGGAATTCTTCGTCATCCTGAAGAGGGGGTGGTCGTTGTCTGTCCACTTTCTTCCAGGCTGTTGACTTAGGCCTGAGAGCTGGGGCTGTCTTGGTACCGTTGCATGGTCCGATAGCCTGATATATCCTTTCAAGTCTCGCTGGGCAGCTTCGGAGCCAGACATGGTGAGACTTGTGGCAGTTGGGGCATCTTGAGGTGGTCTTCTGGCCTTCCTTGTGTGCCTGTATACACATCTTGGTCTCATGCAGTCCACTACAGATCCCACAGATGATGGGATTTTTGCAGACTGCCCTGTGGTGTCTGTACTTCTGGCACCTGAAGCATCGAACCGGTTCTGGAATGTACTTTCTCAGCCGGTATTTACCAAAGGGGCCCAGGTGCAAGCTTCTGGAAGCTTCCCTATGTAGGTGATGAGGACCTGTCGTGTCACCGTCTTGTCCCTGCTCAGACACCTTTCGGCGTCCTTTACTGATGGATGAGTCCTGATGGCATCCAAGTCTTGAGTTACTGGGTAGACCAACACGACACCCTTGTACTCTTCGTCTTCTAGAGCTAGTTCGTGCAGAGTCACACCTTGCACGCGGTGGTGGCAAAGGATCTCTTCACTCATCCTGTTCCAGGGGTGCAGTACAAATTCCCCTTTATTGTTGGCCCTCGCCAACATCCGGAGCTCCTGGTGGGCCTTTTCAAGTGCCGTGATTGCCTTCACTTGGCTGTCGTAGGCATTACTGGAAACCTTGAATTTTGCCAGTTCCTGCCTCTCCTTTCTGCTGTCTGCCTCAGCCTGGGGCTTCCATCTTCGCCTCCTTTTTTGCTGGGTCCATCCGTCATCGTCATTGTTTTCCTGCTCCTCCCCTTCTTGTTGAGGCTGCGGGGGAGTCTCATAGTCTTCTCGACGCTGCTTCCTCTGAAGATCTTCAGGGCTGTCCCTATAACGCTTCATCGTTTTCATTGCGCTTCCTGCCAGGCTTTATCTCTGCCTCCTATAGTGTATAAGACACTGTTCCTACAGTCCCTGTCCCTACGCTGGTGCCTAACCAGCCCTACTACTATACCGGTTATGGTAGGCCCAGTATTACATAGCTAATATCCCGTACCCCCCCTGTAAGGCTTCTGGCGCGATTACCAGTATTACAGGGTTCGACAGGTTGGGTTGCACAGTCCCCATGTTTACAAGTGTACCTATATACACAACATGTGATTTTTGAAGCATATCGTTGGTCTTTCTGGCAAAACCATCTTAAGGAAAAGAGAAAATGCAGACAAGCTGTACAATAATAAAGCTGCCATAAATTTTAATAATTATGATAATATATATATATATCCTGAAGCAATCTATGGGTTAACCCCCCCTTTTTTTTCCCCCCCCCCCTTAATTGATGATTGAATTTAAAAAAAAAAAATATTTATAGAATGATTATTGACCCTAGTTTACGAAGTTCCCTCATTGTTAATTTTGGTGTAATATAATTCTAAAAAAACAACAACTAATAATTGCCTGCCATTACCATTAGATTGACTTTGTTTCGGTAATGCTATGGACAAAAAAGAACGAGAGAGAAAGTTGTCACACGAGAACCATCCTACGTACTAACTCAATTGAATAACATATTTCACAATAATTACAATGAATAAGGACTTATCAGATCAGTTTAACCTCTGCAGCACTCCGAGTATTAGTGTTAGAATAATACACATCGTGCCCTTACAAACGGATGGTTGAGATAACATGGGATTACTGAGACCAAGGCCTTTCCAAGGCCTTTCCTATTAAGTAATAAGAAGGACCTTGACGGAGACTACCCTCTTCCCGTTCGTACAGTACAGCCACAATCAAATAATGATCGACACTTTCTTTCCATCGTAGTAAATATCTTGGTAATAAAGAACAACACGTGTATGTATGATTTTGCAGCGCCTCATAATAATAATTGAGGGGGTTGAGTTGACATAAGGTGTTGTATGATTATATTTCGATATGATACTGATTTACTTGCACGATGGAAGGAAAGTGTCGGTGGATATTTGATTGTGGCTGTACCTGAGAGAGAGGCCAGTAAGAATATTATGAGACACCAACAAGTGTTCTCCTGCTGCTATCACTCACACTGCCCATTCCTTCCTCGTGACAAAAAAAATAATTTCGATTTTCCCCACCATTATTTCAACTCTCCCTCTGTTCCTCATTTAACCAAACATTTTCCTTTACAAAATCTTCCCATACAAAAATGAAATGCCATTACAAATATTCCCCAAATGAGATATCTAAACAATCTTTAATGTACAAATTAGCGACTGTGGAAATGTATATTGGAACTATATACTTCCCTTAATTTACTCTTCCACTCAACGAAACAATTTCTCTCGACAGTAAGTTCTGTAAATAAAAGTTTTATAAATTTTAGAAAGGCGTGAGTGACAAAAATAACAAGGAACGACATATGAAATATTTAGCCAACTGGAAAGGTAATGTGGATTCACTTTGTGAAGAACTTAGATGCAGTTCTATTAATTATTAGCTCACGCTATCATTCATATACCAACTCACATTTATATGAGCAAAAATAATTTCAATACACATCTAAAATAAATAGATAAACACAGATACATTTATAGACATTTAAATTATAAACATATCCCCTCAATGATTCATATCCATATTTCATTATTTACATATTATACAAATTTATCCAATACTCCGTTTTCTTCCTCTCGTAAGCTTCAGTTCCAAGGCTCACTAATTAGTTTTAATGAAAATGAACAGTTAAAGCAGAAATGAAGTGTTACATAATATGAAAGGTGAGAAATTATTCTTGAAGTGAGAGATGAATGGAAACTTTAATAAAAATAAGAATATACACCCGGTTATCAATTATTTATATATTAACATTCGTGTCAATTATTAACATCGTTTAAAGTTAGATACATTTTTTAATATTATGATGTAACATAAAAACAAGAGGTAACATTATTGTATACTTTATTAGTAATGTATTCAATTGTTAATATCAAGCAATCAACTCTGTAAAATATTTATACAATAACTGTATAAGAATCATGAACCAGAATGTTATATTAAATATATCATATTGTACTCTGACCTTATATGACCTTTAATTAAACAGTACTGAAGTGACTCTACAAAGTAAAGTTGATATTAATTCCTCGGCCTCTATACATAATTATGGACCTCAGTGATGTAGTAAACAAATTGGAGGTTTGTGAGTCCTTCAAACATTGCCACAAAACATCATACACCTACATTATAGGAACTTGTTTTGTGGTATACTCAGGAGGAATCAGAATCCACCATGTAGGTCTCATACATGATCACAGGGTCCCTTAAGCTTCGAGTTGTGGTTGTCTTTGAGGAGTGTCTTCCAATATGACCTTAACTGTGTCTAGTATGGCTGGCATAAGCTTTTCAATATCATCCTGTTGTTTGGTGTGTCTTGCTGTATCGTAGCCATCCTCTGTGATACTCTTTTCTAAGATGACTGCTCGTCCTATGGGTAACAGAGACGATACAATGTTGTTGAATTTAGTCATTGGTGTGCCTTGGGAAGAGAAGGACTTGTCGAAGTCTTGTAACATATACTTGATGATATCAGCAGTGCCGTCAGATCTCAGATCTAGGTTCCCCTGTTGGTCGTCCACATTACTGGTACTTGCGAACTGGTACTGTGGCAGAGCAACACTCATACCAACACATACCCATAGTACAAACCACGAAGCAATCTGTACAAAAAACAATATTTTCATTTACTGAAGATGGTAGTCTAATATGATGTTATGTTTACAAGATGGTAGTCAAATATGATGTTAAGTTTACAAGATGGTAGAGTCTTGTACAGCCATGGGTGATAGTGGTGGACCAGGATCCAAGGAGTGTTGGAGAACAACTTAATAGAGTTCGAAAAAGTGAGTCTCCTAAAGCTCTCTCAATGTTGAGAATGGTTTGGAAAATTAACTTTTTCGAACTCTGTTCAGTTGGTGTCCAACACTCCTTGGACCCTGGTCCACGACTATCACCCATGGCTGTACGTTGTCAGACCATCTTGACAAATAATATTAGGAAAAGCAACAATGACAAAACTTGGACTATAACGACAACGTTAACAGAGTTATGTGTGATTTATAGTAAACTCTCACCATGTTTGTGTAAGAGGTGAGTGTGTTGTTGTCAGGGCAGCAAGGCACCAACATACAGTATAAAGTGTTGTTGTCAGGGCAGCAAGGCACCAACATAGCCTACTGTATAAAGTGTTGGTGTGTTCAGTACAAAGTGTTGTTGTGTACCCACCTTCTTATAGTTAACTCTCAGCATGTTTGTGTTGCAGCAACAGGTGTAGGAGGTGAGTGTTGTTGTTGTTGTTAGGGCAGCAAGGCACCAACATAGCCTACTGTATAAAGTGTTGGTGTGTTCAGTATAAAGTGTTGGTGTTTACCCACCTTCTTATAGTTAACTCTCACCATGTTTGTTTTGCAGCAACAGGTGGAGCAGGTGAGTGTTGTTGTTGTTGTTAGGGCAGCAAGGTAACCAATAATATAGGGCTTGGTGTCTTACCCACCTTCTTATAGGGTTGGTGTGGTACAAGGTGTGGGTCTGGTTGGCACCAAGGTATTATTTCTCACATAAATATTCCTTCAACATAAACTATATACATTATATTTCAGTAAGATGTTCATACATACAACAAACACCATTCATTTATAAATTCACACACACTGAGATGCATTACGAACCACGGACGATAACGAACCAACACACTGTAATATACAACAAAGATTTACATTATAATATCTGGCATCTTGATCTCTACAAAGACCCAACCAACCAACTTACACACACACACGTATATGTTCACTACTACTACTACTACTACTACACACTACTCTACTTGTGCACACACACACACACACACAAACACACGTATACTTTCACTACTACTACTACTCTACTTGTACACACACACACACACACACACACACACGTATACGTTCACTACTACTACTACTACACACTACTCTACTTGTGCACACACACACACATACACACACAAACACACGTATACTTTTACTACTACTACTACTACTACTACTACTCTACTTTTACACACACACACACGTATATGTTCACTACTACTACTACTACACTTGTACACACACACACACACACGTATATGTTCACTACTACTACTACTATTACTAGTACTACACACTACTCTACTTGTACACACACACACACGTATACGTTCACTACACACACTACTACACACACACACACACTATTCCACTTGCTCACACACACACACACATAGGCCTATACGTTCCCACACACACATAGGCCTATACGTTCACACACACACACACACACACACACATAGGCCTATACTTTCACACACACACACACACACACACACACACACACACACGTAGGCCTATACGTTCTCTACTACTACTACAACACACACATACACACAAACACACGTATACATTCACTACTACTACTACTACTACTACACTCTATTCTACTTGTACACACACACACACACCTTGATTCATTGATTTGAAGTTGGAGACACTAGCAGCAATGCTGCTCCGCCTCGAGGTCTCGATGGGTCGCTGCCGTCCACTATGGAATTGGTGGTGGAGCGGAAGTAGTTGTGCAGCATTGGAGGCTCGTCCGGTAACGTTTGTAGGAAGCGATCCAGTGTCGCTTTGAACGTTTCTAGGGATACGTCGGTTCGTGCACACAGAGTGATGAATCAGGCCTCGCGTGGCGAACGCATTGGTCTTTAGGGTCTTCACTCTCATGAGTGTGCGGGGGTGAACTCTACCTACAGTGCACAGGCAGCCCAGCCTCGGTTGGTCATACAAGGTGATGCCAATGTCGTTCGATACAAGCCCCCTCATGATCTTCCATACATAGAAAATAGTGTACCTTTCTCTACGCCTCTGGAGAGAGTAGATGTCGAGGGCTGATAGCCGCTCCCAGTAATTGAGGTCACGGTAGATGGTGATGCGGCGGGTAAAGGAGCGCTGTACCGCTTCCAGTGCCCTGATGTCGCCCAGTGTCCACGGGGACCACAGCTGGTAGCAGTACTCTAGAAGAGGGACAACCAGGGACTTATAAAGGGTGAGCATAGGGTAGGGATCTCAGGTGTGGAAGGTTCGCAAGATCCAACCTAGCTGGGAGTGAGCTTTCTTGGCTGTAGTGGCTATGTGGGCAGAGAAGATGGCATCACTGCTGAAGCACACACCCAAGTCTTGAACCTTTGACGGATTTGTGATTGGGCTACCATCCGGAGCCGTGTAGCTGGTGGTTGGTTGAGCGCTGGGATTGATATTATAGGTCAGGTGTTCGAATTTAGTATTATTAAAAGCCATGTTGTTCATGGCCGCCCATTTGTATATGGTGTCGAGGTCTTTCTGCAGGAGCACCGTGTCATCCTGGTTGTTAATGGTTCTTGAGATGCAGGTGTCGTCTGTGAATGAAGTGACGGTAGAGTGGGTAATGTCATGAATGTGGATTAAAAAGAGTAGTGGCCCCAACACCGAGCCCTGGGGGACGCTGGACACGACAGATGAGACGTCAGAGCAGGCACCGCCAACCGCCATGAAAGGGGTCCGGTTTGTAAGGAACTCAGAGATCCAGAAACCCAGTCGACCCGAGATACCCAAGTATCTCAACTTGTACAACAGTACCCCGTGGTCGACTTTGTCGAAAGCCTTGGCGAAGTCCAAGTATATGACGTCGAGCATGGTGTTGGATTCCAGGGCAGAGACGATCCTTTCATGGTGTGCCAGAAGTTGTGAAAGACATGATCGTCCCCGTCTGAAGCCATGCTGACCTTTGTTGAGCTGGTTTGAAGACTCTAGTAAGGTGGTAATCTTTGATACTATAATCTTCTGTGGAGTCTTGATGAGGTGAGAGGTGAGTGCGATAGGTCGGTAGTTCTTTGCCTCGCCCCTCGGTCCTCCCTTGTAGATTGGGGAGATCCTCGCCAAGTGCAGCAGCCATGGCACTACTCCCAAAGTGAGAGATTCCCTGTAAAAGGTGAGTAAAGGGAGGGACACCTCGAGGGCACACTGTTTGAGGAGGATGGCTGGTAAGTGATCTGGACCCGCTGCAGAGTTTGTCTTCAACGTCTTGATTGCATTGGTAATGTGGTGTGAGGTAATGTTGACGTCCAGGAGTTGTTCTTCCCTTTCTATTGGTGAGTTGAAAAATGAGGTTTTGTCATGTATGACTTTGGATGGCAGCGGGGTACTAAATACAGTGTGTGTGTATGTGTACGTGTGTGTTTGTGTGTATGTGTACGTGTATGTGTCTGTGTGTGTGTTTTGGCCCGACTCAAATATTGCTACTGTAGCGGCCACATATATGGCCACTCCTGTAGTGCCTGGTATACCACTCTTATATCCCTGTGTCTATTCATAGCCAGACGGGTACAATAATCCCCGTCCCAGACAGACCTAAGACGCTCTTCAGCCAAGCAGCCTCATTCCCCCTGGGGACACCAGCTGCAGTCTCCATTCTCTGCGTCAGGCTGACTCATCCATGGGAACGTCTACCTGCCCATGCACGTGGGTCAGGCGATCACGTGATAATGCCTCATCTGGGACCTAGTCTGACCATATATAAGGGCCCAGGCCTGCCGGGCTCAATCACTTACATTCGAGCACTGGAAAGAGAAGGTCCTACTTGCCACCACACCTGTCCGCCGCCACACCTGCCTTGCTGCCCCGAACCTATCCGTGTTCCCGTCTTGATCACACGGCCATCCTCCTGCCTCCAGACAACTCTCCTGCAGCAGCCACGGCTCACCTACAGCACTGCTCAGCACGCCAGCATACTACCATATTACAGAGATGCGACGAGATTTGTTTATATTTGCTACAATTGAGGGGAAACAGCAGTAATAACAACAACTCGGTGGAGAACACAAATATGCACAACAATACAAAAAGATGGCTAACCAGCTTCTTAGGAGGAAGAATAGCCCATGTTACACATGCTGGTCAATCATCTAACATAAAAAGCTTCACCAACGGCGTCCCCCAAGGCTCAGTACTCTCACCCAGCCTTTTCAACTTATACATGCACGACCTACCAACACCCCAGACACCACAAATACAAGTAGCCTCCTACGCAGACGACATAACACTCACATGTACACACAGAAACGCAGACACAGCCACTCACATCCTCCAACCCTACCTCAACACACTCAATGCCTGGTTCATCACAGACTTAAAATAGCACCCACCAAGTCAACAGCCATCCTTCTCACCAACTGGAATGCAGAACACCGCTACACACCACACCTCACCATAAACAACACACCTATACCACACACACACACACACCCAAAATACTTGGCATAACATACAACACATCTATGACATTCAAACAACACATCACAACCATCAAAAACAAATGCATGCAAAGACTCAAGGCCCTCAGATCACTTACCAGCACAACATTTGGACACACCAAAGAAACCACAACCACAGTATACAAACAATATATCCGATCAGTGATGGATTATGCAAGTCCCGCCTGGGCCTCAAACCTCACTGAGACTCATCTCAACACCCTACAGACCATACAAAACAGCGCCCTAAGAACAATCACAGGCTGCACAGCTACCACACCCACAGACCACTTACACCACGAAACCAAAATCCTCAAGATTAAGGACCACCTTGACATGAGAGGCACACAAACATTTGCTGCAGCCTCCAGAAATCTACGCCACCCACTACACTACATGGCAAAACATCCAGAGACGCCAAGAAACATCAAAACAACCCCCAATACACGATACCATACACAAATACTATCATCTCTTACACCCTGCCCACCCCAAACCAGCCTCCAAAAACACATCCACACTCAAATCACCCACCAATCCATCAAAAAACATAAAAACAACACCCTGCTGCATGCACGACCCCCTGACATCCACCCATCAGAATCCTCCCTTCCCTGCGAAGACAGAGTCCACCTGGCAAGGTTGAGAAGCGGCCACCATCCGGCTCTCCTGACATATCAAAAGAAACTAGATAGAGCCATCACAGATACCTGCCCAGGATGCAACACAGCACCACATTCTATTAAACACATTATGGAAGACTGCAATGAACACAACGACACTCGCCAACAACACAAGATACACTCACTGAGGGCACTGTGGGAAAGTCCGGTTCAAGCCATAGCCTTCCTCAAGAGCTCGGGGCTGTTCGGCCAGACAGCTTGAGGAACTTCATCAACAACAACAACAACTCGGTGGAGAGAGAGAGAGATGGAATAAGTAGTGACTGGATAACAGAGAGAAAGAGAGAGAATAATATGCTTTTGCTACCATAATAAAATAAACCTTTAAACCAAACTGGAGTGATGATAATATGATTTGTATTTAAGGGACCCTGTGTGTGATGTAATCAGAAAATTGAAGGTAAACGAGTCCTTCATATATTGCCACGAAATACACACACACACACACACACCCATATATGGAAGGCACCTGTTTCGTGGCATAGTTATAGAAGGAATCAGAAGCCATCAATTTTTATACACGATCACAGGGTCCTTAAGAGGGTAATACACTTTTGGTACATTGGAGTGCCTTGATTCCTCCAAAGTTTGCCAGGAAACAGGACCAGATGAACAAAAATAAATTATAGTGGTAAATTAACTGATATATAAAAGTGAAGGTCACATTACTTCACCTCTCTTAACTTAATGGGTCAGTATACTTTAGGTACTATTGGTCACAAAAAAGAATTCGTACACACGCAGTTCTTGTCGAAGGGTTACAACATATAGAAAATGTCAGGGTCCAGAGAATATTCCATGGACCGTGGAAACTGTAAGACTAAGTAACTGCAGTACGACATTATTATTATTATTATTATTATTAGGTTTGTTGTTTTGGTAATCACTGAGTCACTTGGTAGACCATTCATTGCAGTACTTCCACAATAATCAATGACCTCTCTTCACATATACCCTGTGTAAGAATTCATGTGGCCAACCGTACATTGGAGTGCCTTGATTCCTCCAGAGTATGCCATGCAGGAATCAAGATCACAGTTGCTTGGAATAGTTTGGAGGAATCACAGACCTTTAAAAAAAAAAAAAAAAAAAAAAATCCACTTAATTAAGGAAAGCTGTGATGTAGTCAGAAAACTGGAGATAAATATATCATTCAAATATTGCCACGAAACACACACACCTATATGGAATGAGCTTGTTTCGTGGCATGGTCAGGAGGAATTAGAAGCCTCTCCTTCCTTCCTTGCTTCCCTCCCTCCTTCCTTCCTCTCTTCCCTGGATACTCATTCCTCCTAACTATGCTAGAATACAGATGCCCTTAAGGACCCTGTGATCGTGTATGAAAATTGGAGGCTGCTGATTCTTCCTGACCATGCCACGAAACAAGCTCCTACCATATTGGTATATGTGTGTGTGTGTTTCGTGGCAATATTTGAAGGACTACATCACACACATACAGGGTCCCTTGATAATAATCTATAAAACGTGTCAGCATCAACCTTTGTCAAATCAGCAGTATATATCACAAGACTAATGGTAAATACTAATATCTCTTCTATACTTTTTACTATCTTGTATATAGAACAGGGCTAATGGTAAATACTAATACCTCTTCTATACCTTTTATTATCTCGTATATAAAACAGGGCTAATGGTAAATACTAATACCTCTATACCTTTTGCAACCTCGTACTTCTCATACAGTTGGAGGTAAAAGTCACATCATTAGCCAAGTACAGGCACGAGCACAGTAGGCCTATACAGCTTTGGTTGAAGCTTTGAACAGTCCACCAATTCACCATTTCATATAGCGCCAGAAGAAGGTGATACAGAGGTGAGACAGCAAGCAGGAAAGAAATAGATTGTTCCCTGCATGAATATTACAATGTTGTTGTGTTAAGGTGATAATTAGTTTTTTGTACATTGGAGTGCCTTGATTCCTCCAAAGTATGCTAGGAAACAGTACCAGAAGAGCAAAAATAATGGTGTTCTGTTGCTTGGAATAGTTTGAAGGATTTAGTTGCTCCAGATTTACCAACACAAAATTTTCCCCTTAATGTGTGGTAAATGTGTTTGTTTCATAATTAAGTGAAGGTTTTGTTGTTGGTGAATTGGAAGGTGTGTGATTCCTCCAAACTATGCCACGAAACACATCCCCTATTAGTACCACTGAGGGCATCTGTTTTCTGGCATAGTTAGGAGGAATCAGTAGCCTTCCAAATTACCAACAAGATTGATTGATATTAGGCGTCGCAACAGCGAAGTCATATAGCGCCAGAAAAAGGTGATAGAGAGGTGAGACAGCAAGCAGGAAGGAAATAGAAAGAAAAGAGGGACAGATGAAGACCTGAAAGCTAGTGGCTGGGGCCGAAGGGGCGCCCAAACCCTTAAAGTATTGCCCACATTACTAATGCAAGCAATACCTCCCTACAGGGTTACCAACAAGAGAATCTCACCTTAACCTTTATGTAATCCTTCAAGAAGCCCTGAGTGAGGCCACACGACTTTTGGCACCAACTGTACAATTCCTTCACCCATACCAAGGCATAAATGTTTCTCCAGGCTAATACCTAGGTTAGGTTAGTAGGTTAGGTTAGTAGGTTATGTTAGGTTAGTAGGTTTGGTTAGACCAGGTTACGTTAGGTTAGCTTAGGTTAGTAGGTTTGGTTAGACTAGGTTAGGTTAGTTACGTTAGTAGGTTTGGCTAGGTTAGGGTAGGTTAGGTTAGTAGGTTTGGCTAGGTTAGGGTAGGTTAAGATAGGTTAGGTTATGTTTGGTTAGGTTAGTAGGTTTGGCTAGGTTGCATTATGTTAAACTAGGTTAGGTTACGTTAGAGATTTGGTTAGGTTAGGTTAGGTTTGGTTTGGTTAGGTGAGGTTAGACTAGATTTGGTTAGTTACGTTAGTAGGTTTGGCTAGGTTAGCTTATGTTTGGTTAAGTTAGGTTAGTAGGTTTGGCTAGGTTAGGTTCGGCTAGGTTAGGTTAGACTAGGTTAGGTTAGATTAGGTTAGGTTAGACTAGTTTAGAGGTTAGGTTAGGTTTGACTAGGTTAGATTAGTAAGTTATTTTAGACTAGGTTAGGTTAGGTTAGATTAGAGGTTAGGTTAGGTTAGGGTTGTCTTTTAAGGGACCCTATGAGTGATTGTAATGTATTAACATTGAACATGTATATTGTATGTATGGGGTGTGTGCATGACGGGAGTCGGGGGTTGTAGGAGACAGAGAGAGAGAATTGTAAACAGAGAAAGCCTCTGAGAAAAGTGAGAATAAACTTCTACAAATACCGGACACCCAAACTTGGTTTAACCCTGGGAGTAACGGAGGATACGACATTGGCGACGAGGATGACCACAGTACCTGGATAAGTACGTTCATTTGTTCTACAGCATCAGAATGAACGGGAATAACAGTGTGGGTGAGAACCAGACGAGTGCTACGGGTGGAGGTAGTGTTGGTTCTACACATGGGGGTCTGCTGGTTTCTCTACACATTGGAGGACTTTGGGAATTTGATGTGCAAGGTGAACCCCACTCATTGTTGCAAAGATGGAAGACGTGGAAAAGATCATTTACTCTATTTGCTGTGGGAAAGGGAATAAAAGATGACGGCCAGTAAGCGGCATTGCTACTCCACTCAGCAGGGATTGCAGTTAAAGACTATTTCACTACTATTCAACAGTGAAAATATTGGATGATTACTTCATGCCTAAGACGAATGTGCCATTTGAAAGACATGTGTTTAGACAGTTAGCCCAATCCAGTATGGAAACTCTGGACCAAGTTGTGTGTAGACTAAGGCAGCTCAGTGCAACATGTGAATTTGGGGATAAGGAGGATGAATATATTAGAGACCAGGGCCGGTATTAATATAGACTTTTAAAGCTAAAAGTTACTCACAAAGTTGAAAATCGCTTCTAACTCCTAAAAGTACTTCTAAAAGTTGCTTTCAACTTTAAAAGTTACTTTCAAATTGGCTGAAAGGTAGAAGTGGTTCGGAGGACTTTTAAGGGCTTAAAAGTTACTTTTAACAGCGTTATTTATTTATTTATTTTTATTTTTTTCCCCGTGGGTGAAGAATGTGACGAATGAGAGTGTTGGTTGCAAAAATAATATACAAGTTGTGATGTTGCTTAGGTTATTGTAGTGTAATGTTTTAGTGAGTTAGCTTAGGTTTGGTTGTATTGGTGTGTTTTAGGTTAGGTTAGGTTGTATTAGGTTGTGTTGGGCTGGGTTGGTGTGTATTAGGTTAGTTTAGATGAGATTAGGTTGGGTTGGGCAACATTAGGTTGGGTTGGGTTGATGTGTATTAGGTTAGTTTGGATTGGGTTGGGCTGCATTAGGGTGGGTGAGGATGGTGTGTATTAGGTCGTTACTGTTATGACAAATAACAACAAAGTACTGTGAAACCGGACCTCTAATACCTCTTTCTTCCAACACGGTGACACGCCTACAAATAAAGAAACTAACCTAAATAGAGTAAAAAGTTAGAAGGTACTAGGCTAGCCGACGGGAGAGAGAGGTGGTGTTGGTCTTCCCGCCAACACTGTGTTCGTTTTTCCGTCGTAGCTCTGACTTGGTCGTTACCCTTAATTTCTTTAGTTACTTCTTGAGGCTATTGCAGGCTTTAGATTTTCAAATTGTATTGAATCTTGTTAAAAGATAATCAAAATTACAAAAAATAACATGCTTTAACTTTGCTTAATTTATATTTACGATGTATCGAGACCTAAAATGAATGGATTCAAACGATACAGTAACTCCGCAGCCTAATGAATAACCAGCCGCATTTTCCCTACTACACACAGTTTTCGCTTGTCATTTAGCAATTATATAATAATATTTGTTATATTAAAAACATAATAACGTGTCAGATTCTTTATTTAAGGCATTGAAATATAAGAAGTTTGTACACGTCGCTTTAGGAGCCCTTGAACGAACATTATCATCAAGTCAACCAATCACGGACGCAAAAGCAAAAAACCCGCTAGGAAAATATTCGTTAATTATAGCAAAGTATTATTATAAATTTTGCAATCTTAATAAGGCATTAAAAAAAAAATACAGTTGCTACCCGCTAAATTTAGCAGACATTCCAACTCCTAGTAGTAACTTTTACTTTTAAGTAAAAGTTGCTGCTAGAAGTACTTTTTGAGTAACTTCTAGAAGCAGCAGTAGTTAAAAGTGCTTTTAGGAGTAACTTTGAAAGTACTTCTATGATCTTTTATTAATACCGGCCCTGGTGATAGATAAGTGCTATTCATCAAAGATGAGGAGGAGATTTTTGGAACTGGTAAGTCCGGTAACATTACAGTATAACATCAAGGAAGACCTTGCGTCATTACCCGGGGTGAACAGACTCTAGGATACACAGTACTGTTTATTGGTAGTACACAAAGGTCACACAGAATATGGTAGTATGCCTGCGTGCTGAGCCGTGCCGTGCCGTGCCGTAGAGGAGCCGTAGTCGCTGCAGGAGAGTTGGCTGGAGGTAGGAGGTTAACTGTGTGATCAGAACAGGAACACAGGTAGACGTAGGGCAGCTAGGTGGTGTGGCGGCAGGAACCTTGTTCTTCCAGTGCTCGAGCTGGAGTGAGTTATTGACCCAGCAACTGCTTCAGCTTGACCAAAAACAACTTTTGGTCGTTGTTCATTGGAGAGATGCTTGTAGCCATGGCCAAGGAATACAAGGTATTACTTGGCCATGCCTGTAGCCATAATGCAGCGTGTGTGTGACAGTGTGATATGGCTTTCTTAAGGCTTGTTTGTTTACATTTAGCCTGCAAAGTATTGCCAACCACGATAGACGAGCCTGGTCAGTATTGCCAACCTACAGCAGGCCACTCGGGCACCCCAGTCCCTGGCTCAGACACTTACATCCGGGACTTTCAGCGAATGTGAAATCCAATATGGAGAGTCGGCCACCCGAGTCTGAGACCCGAGAACACGCGCCCGAGTAGGAAGTCCGACTGACTAAGAAATCCACCCCAAGTGGGAAGTGAGGAGGAAGTGGACTTGACATTTTCAGTGTGGGGAAGAGGAAAGCAAGGTGGTGTGGTTA
Source organism: Petrolisthes cinctipes (assembly GCA_033782935.1). Lineage (NCBI taxonomy): Eukaryota > Metazoa > Arthropoda > Malacostraca > Decapoda > Porcellanidae > Petrolisthes > Petrolisthes cinctipes. The sequence continues at coordinate 107,811 of JAWQEG010006171.1, forward strand.
CACTGAAGGTAGGGGGTGTAAATGTTGAAAATATTTTAATAGACTCTGAAGCATCGTGTAACCTAATGGTGAAGCAAACGTGAGAGCGGTTGGAATCCTGCAGAATTAATTGTCAGTCGAGAAAAGGAGCACGGAAACTGTTTGCCTATGGAAGCAGTGAACCTATGTCAACCCTAGAGACTTTTACAGCCCAAGTGAGAGCTGAGGAAATGATCAACAGTGTGTAGCAGATATTGTAGTTGTTGATGGACTCTTCTAAGTAAAGAAACAGCAGAAACACTAGAGTTGTTGACGGTTGGCCCATGTCACTTAAATGAAATTTCAAATGATGTGTTGGAAAAGTATAAAAGGTTGTTTGAAGGAGTAGGAAGATTGAAGGGATATGAACTTAAGCTGAACATAGGCAAGTCGGTCAAACCGATAGCCCAATTAGTGCGAAGGATTCCATATGGGCTACAGCAGAAAGTAGATGAAAAGTTAGATGAACTGTTGGACGAAGACATTATTGAGGAGGTGCCAGAGGAACTGACGGGTTTCACCTTTAGTTGTCGCACCCAAGCAGAATGGTAATGTAAGAATTTGTGTGGATATGTGTAGGGTAAATGAAGCCATTGTAAGAGAATGTCAACCCATACCTACTGTGGAAGAGTTGTTGCAACACCTGAATGGAAGTACTGTATTAAGCAAGTTGGATTTAAAATGAGGATTTCATCAGCTTGTATTTTAGTAAGGAGAGCAATATTTGTCACACACCGAGGGTTATATAGGTATAAGAGGCTAATGTTTGGAATCAACTCTGCCCCGGAGAAGTATCAACATATCATCATGGATGATGTTACAGAATGTAAAGGTGTTGCAAATATTGCTGATGATTTGATTGTGTATGGTAAAGACACACAAGAACATGATGAAAGATTGTATGCTGTTTTAGACAGGTTGCAGGAATGTGGTTTAACATTAAATGAAGATAAATGTGAATTTCGACTAGCTAAGCTAAAGTTCTTTGGGCACAAAGTAACCAAGAATGGGGTCAGACCCAGTGAAGAGAAAATAGGAGCTATAAGAGATGCTGAACCCCCAAAGAACTCTAGTGAAGTTAGATCGTTCTTAGGCCTCGTGCAATTTGTTGGTAAATTTGTGCCAGACCTAGCATCAGTAGCAGAGCCTATTCAGAGGCTGAAAAGAACGAATGTACATTTTGAGTGGGGAGCAGAACAAGAGAATAGTTTTAGAAAACTATCTATCTATCTATTGCCAGACGCCTTAATCCCCGAAGGGGTGGCCACAAATGAATCGCCTCCATGAACCCCTGTTCCCCGTTAACTGGCGTCCCTCCTCCCTCCCTCACACACCTCTCGACTCCATCCCTCCACCTCACTCTCGGTCTGCCCCTCCCCCTCCCCCTCCGTCCCTCCACCTCACTCTCATACACTCTCTTAACCAACCTCTCCCTTCCCATACGCTCCACATAACCGAACCACCTCAAGGTGTTCCTTTTCACACTCTCCAACACATCCACACCCACACCACACTGCTCCTGTACCTCTTCATTCGTCAGTCTGTCTCTCCAACACATCCACACCCACAACACACTGCTCCTGTATCTCTTCATTCGTCAGTCTGTCTCTCCAACACATCCACACCCACACCACACTGCTCCTGTACCTCTTCATTAGTCAGTTGTCTCTCCAACACGTCCACACCCACACCACACTGCTCCTGTACCTCTTCATTCGTCAGTCTGTCTCTCCAACACATCCACACCCACACCACACTGCTCCTGTATCTCTTCATTAGTCAGTCTGTCTCTTCATATCACTCCACACCCACACCACACTGCTCCTGTACCTCTTCATTCGTCAGTCTGTCTCTTCATATCACTCCACACCCACACCACACTGCTCCTGTACCTCTTCATTAGTCAGTCTGTCTCTCTATGTCACTCCATATGCACTTCTAAGGTAGTTCATTTCCACCCCTCTAACTCTTGATTTATGTCTTTCCATCATCGTCCACGTTTCACTCCCGTATGTATGTCAGTGTTGGGACTACCACACTATCATGTAGCGTTTTCTTCACTTCCATACTCATCACCCTATTCCTTGTCACTGCTTTCAGTGTTCCTACAACCCTCTTCCCCTGTTGTACCCTCTCTCGCATCTCATCCTCTAACCTCCCATCTTTATTCAACACACTGCCCAAATACTTAAATGATCTGACATTCTCCATAACCTATCCATTTAACTTCACTTTACAACCTGTGGTTGTACCCCTTTCAAAGACCATAACTTTGCTCTTCACTACATTCACCTTCAGGTTCCGTTTCTCGCACACATCTCCAAACATATTCACCAATCCCTGTAACTCCCACTCATCATTACTCAGCAGAACTGTATCATCAGCAAACAGCAACACAGGTAACTTCCACTCACTCCCCTCCCTTATCAGAGGTACACCAACACCCACTGCTCTTCCCTGTATTTCCTTCATAACTCCTTCTATGTATACATTGAACAACCATGGGGACATAACACACCCTTGCTTCAACCCAACGTTCAAGTTAAACAACTCACTCTGCTCACTCTCCACCCTGACTGCCGCTCTTGTACCCTCATACAAGCTCTTCACTGCCTCCAGCAACTTTCCAACCACTCCATATATTCTCAGTACGGTATTTTCCACAGACATTCTCTATCTACTTTGTCATAAGCCTTCTCCAAATCCATAAATGCAGCATACAACTTCTGTCCCTTCTCCAGATACTTCTCCACAACACACCTCAAGGAAAAAAATCTGGTCTACACACCCTCTACCCTTCCTAAACCCACCCTGCTCCTCACCCACCCACCTCTCACTCTCGATCACTACCCTACAGTATACCTTCCCTACTACACTAAGGAGACATATCCCTCTGTGATTACCGCACACTCCTCTCTCCCCTTTACCCTTATACAGAAGCACTATAATTCCTCATTTCCACTCTTCAGGCACACTTCCCTTCTCCCATACATTTTCCACACCCACTCAACCATTATTTCACCACCATACTTCAGCATCTAACCACACACACACTCCATGTATTCCTGATGCTTTACCCATCTTTACCCTCTTCAGGGCCTCACTCACTTCTGCCCTTCTGATCTCCACCTCCTCCTCCACTACCTCTCTTCTCTCTCTCATACCCCATCCAACTATGTCTGCCGGCGTTCCACTTCCTTCATTCAGCAGTTCATCAAAGTGCTCTCTCCACCTCTCAACTCTACCATGCTTCTCTACAATCACCTTCCCATTCTTGTCTTTCACAACCTTACTACCTCCTTTATTCACTTTCCTCGCTTTCTTAACCTCCTTCCAGAACATTTTCTTGCACTCTCTCCACTTCTCACTTAAATTCCTTCCAAATTCCTCATCTCCTCTTCTCTTACTCTCACTCACCACTCTCTTTTTCTCCATATACAACTCTCTTTTCTGCCCCTCCACCTCTTCATTACCTCTGCTACCCATCCACTCTCTGTATTCTTTCTTTTTCTCTTCAATTACTCTTTTCACCTCCTCACTCCACCATGCTGTTCCTTTCACTCCTCTCCCCTTTCTCTTCACCACACACACCTCCTCACACGCCCCACACATTTCCTCTCTAAACAATCTACTCACCTCATCCACTTTCTCCATCTGTTCCAGGTCAAACCTTCCTAAACTCTCCTAAGCTCCTCTCTATATTCCTCCTCCTGCAACCTCTCCACCCTCATCCTTACTCCTCCCTCTCGTCCTCCTCTCGCTCTCTTTACCCACTTCATTTGTGCCTTCAACCTTACTACCACAACATAGTGGTCCGACACCCCTCCCCCATTCCCTCTGTATACTCTCGCATCTATCACCGATTTCCTCACCCATTCATCCAAACACACATAATCAATCAGCACCTTCCGTTCCACTACCTCATCATCTTTCCTGCATTCCACTCTCCATGTGTACCTGTGTATTCCCTTGTGCTGGAAGAAGGTGTTGGCAACCATCAACCTCCTCCCCACACACAAGTCCACAAGTGTACTGCCATTCCCATCCACCTCTGACTGTACCCCCCACCCTCCCACCACCCCATCTACTTTTCTATCACCTTCCCATTCATATCTCCAACCAGAAACACTCTCTCACTCTTATCAAAACTATCCAGGCACGCCTCAACACTCATCCAAAATTCCTCCTTCACTCTATCCACTCTGTCCTCAGTTGGTGCATACACACATACAAATGATACAATCACACAAGTCTGTACTCCTACTTTCATTCTCACCCACACAATCCTCGACCCCACGGATACATACTCCCTTACACACTCCTTTCATTTATTGCTTACAAACAGACACACATCTTCCTTTGCTCTCTCGTTCTCATCCACTCCAGCACACACACCCATTCCACAATCCCATTCTTTCACACATGTTCCCTTCCATTTGGTCTCCGTCATTCCACATACATCCAGCCTTGCATTTTCTATCACTCCCAGGACCTCTCTCTCTTTCGTGTCATCATTCACGCCTCTTACATTCCACGTAGCCAAATGGAAGTCCATTGTCGTCAACATTGGGTCAGTCCGAATCCGAGGCAAGTCATTGTTTTCCGTTGCAGTCCTATTTTTTACGGGGGAGGGTCGCAAGCCCAACCGCCCAACCTTTTTAGTCGCCTTTTAGACACGCACAGGATGCGTGAGGCATATTCTTCCCTTCACCAAATGTGAATGACCCCTTACCCCCAGGGGGTTAATTACAAGCATAGATGTATTGGCCAACTTTCGGCAAGATTGTAGAATAAGGATAATTACAGATGCATCACCAACAGTCCTAGGAGCAGTGCTTACTCAACAACAAGGTGACAAGTGGTGTGTGATATCATATGCATCCAGGAGTTTTACAGAGGTGGAGCGCAGGTACAGTCACACAGAGAAAGAAGGACTAGCGTTAGTATGGGCCTGTGAAAGGTTCAATTTGTATGTGTTTGGACGTAGATTTGAACTTGAAACAGACCACAAACCGCTAGAGTTTATTTATTCAGCCAGGTCCAAACTATCAGCTAGAATTGAGAGGTGGGTGCTGAGGCTTCAGGCATATAACTTTAAAGTGGTGTATAGGCCAGGCAGTGGCAATATTGCAGATGCTTTGTCTAGGCTAAATTCTACGGTACTGAGAGATGAGGGTGAAATGTATGATTTTGTCCGAGCAGTAGTAGAACACGTACAGTGTTCCAGTTGCACTTACAACTAGAGAGATTGAACGAGCATCAGTGGAGGATGACCAGGTGCAAACTGTGAAAGCCAGCATTAAAAGTGGAAATTAGAAAGGTAATGAGGTGGCAGCTTACCACTGTGTCAAAGAGGAACTTTGTATTTATGGGGAACTGTTACTCAGGGGAAGCAGAGGATTGTGATCCCACAGAGTTTAAGAAACAGGGTGCTAGATCTTGCCCATGAAGGAATCAAGGCAATGTTAAGACTAAATACAGGTTAAGAAGTAAGGTCTGGTGGCCTTGTATGGATAATGAAGTGGAAAGGAAATGCCGGACCTGCCATGGATGTCAAGCTGTTAAAGTGATTATCCACCACCAGAACCAATGCAGAGAGTAGTACCCCCCAGTGGACCTTGGCAACACTGTGGGGCCAATCTGTTGGCTCCATTGCCATCAGCAGAATATTTACTTGTTGTTATAGATTACTACAGTAGATATTTTGAGGTTGTTGTCATGAAGTCAATAACTAGTGCTAAGATTATTGAAGCATTCTTGCCGATCTTTGCTAGGTTTGGCATGCCCTTTTCATTAAGAACTGACAATGGCACACAGTTCGTTTCAGAAGTATTCGAGGCCTTTTTTTCTGAGAATGGAGTAGAACACTGGAGGGTAACACCACTATCTATGGCCACAAGCAAATGGGGAGGTAGAAAGGCAAGATCGCACAATATTAAAAGCTATACTGGTAGCTCAGGTCGAGGGCAAAGGTTGACATAGTGAACTTATAAAGTTTTTAGCAGCTTATATATCAACACCACCTGCCACCACAGGGACTACTCCATTTGCATTGAGGTTTGGAAGAGAAATGAGGTCAAAATTACCAGAGTTGCTCCCAGAATACCGGGTACAGGATGAAGGTGTCAGGGACTGGGACTGGTCCAATACGGGGTACAGGATGAAGGTGTCAGGGACTGGGACTGGTCCAATACGGGATACAGGATGAAGGTGTCAGGGACTGGGACTGGTCCAATAAGGTGGAGGAAAAAGGACACATTGCAAATTGGAGACAAAGTGTTGGTGAGACAGCCAAAAGTAAACAAGATGTCAGCTAAATTTTGTCCAGAGCCACAGGAGGTCGTTGTAAAAGAAAGGGGAGAAGTTACAGTTAGGAATAATGAGGGGAAGGAGGTGAAAAAAATTTGTCATTTGTAAAGCAATATCATGAGACAAGGTCAGCAGATGATGACAGGAACAAAATAGACAACACTGGAATAGATTTGCAGCCATAGTATAAGATCTACACCCGCCAGAGAGATAAAGGTTCCAAAACATTTTGGGGATTTTGTAATGTGATAAAATGTAGTATATACCTAACCTATTGTATTTTCTTGCTTTTGATGTATGTATGTCACTCATTAGTGCCTTATGAAGGTGTGTTATATTCTGCAATACTGTACCAATATTGAATTTAGTTCAAGGCTTCACAATTACTCCAATGTTGTGTAAACATACATAATACTGTACTGAGGACCACGTGAGTCTGAGGAAGACGACAAAGATGCTAACAATGTATTAACTATGTGGCTAAAGTTGAAGTTTTGTTTTGTAATCCTTAGAAGTTGTCGTTTTAGTTTAAGAAAAGGAGGAATGTAATGTATTAACATTGAACATGTACTGTATATTGTATGTATGGGGTGTGTGCATGACGGGAGTCGGGGGTTGTAGGAGACAGAGAGAGAGAATTGTAAACAGAGAAAGCCTCTGAGAAGAGTGAGAACAAACTTGTACAAATACCGGACACCCGAATTTGGTTTAACCCTGGGAGTAGCGGAGGATACGACAGTGATATAGTCAGAAAATTGGAGGTAAATGAGTCCTTCATTTATTGCCACGAAACACACACCTATATGAAAGGTGCTTGTTTGTTTCGTGTCATAGTCAGGAGGAATCAGAAGCCACCAGGTCTCATACACGATCACAGGGTCCCTTAACAGATAAAGAAATGTTATGTTGTTTATATTTTAAGAAGGAAATGTTATGTTGTTTATAGTTTTAGGAGGATAGGTTATGTTGTTTATATTTTAAGAAGGAAATGTTATGTTGTTTATAGTTTTAGGAGGATATGTTGTGTTGTTTATATTTTGAGATGGAAATGTTATGTTGTTTATATTTTGAGGAAAAGGAAATATTATGTTACCTATAATTTGAAGTGGAGGAATAATGTTATGTTGTTTATATTTAGATGAAAAGACGAGTGCCATTTGTAAGATAAGAAGAGGTTGAATGAAATATGAGGAATTAACCTATACGTGTGTGTGTGTGTGTGTGTGGTTAGAGGAGTAGTCTGTGTGTGTGTGTGTGTGTGTGGTTAGAGGTGTAGTCGGTGTGTGTGTGTGTGTGTGGTTAGAGGAGTAGTCGGTGTGTGTGTGTGTGTGTGTGGTTAGAGGAGTAGTCGGTATGTGTGTGTGTGTGTGTGTGTGTGGTTAGAAGAGTAGTCGGTGTGTGTGTGTGTGTGTGGTTAGAAGAGTAGTCGGTATGTGTGTGTGTGTGTGTGGTTAGAGGAGTAGTCGGTGTGTGTGTGTGTGTGTGTGGTTAGAGGAGTAGTCGGTGTGTGTGTGGTGTGGTGTGTGTGGTTAGGTGTAGGTGTG